>JAEIGF010000134.1:0-41636 GCA_018903485.1 Drosophila littoralis | reverse complement strand
TGTGAAAATGATCCTCAAATATCCCATATAGTCACAGGTCGAAAATTTCACCCCACCAGAACTCGTTCAAAAATCAACTGGTTTTCATAAGTGTGGCTTTCTGTTCATGGTTCAGCCTCTAGATCAATTCGGTATCTAAATCTGGCAACATAAATTTTGGTCAAAATTCATTTGAAAATGGGACCCTCAAATATCCCATATAGTCACAGGTCGAAATTTCACCCCACCAGAACTCGTTCAAAAATCAACTGGATTTCATAGGGAGTGGCTTTTTGTTCATGGCTTAACTTATAGATCAATTCGGTATCTAAATCTGGAAATATTATTTTTGGTCAAAATTCATGTGGAAATGGGACCCTCAAATATCCCATATAGTCACAGGTCGAAATTTCACCCCACCAGAACTCGTTCAAAAATCAACTGGTTTTCATAAGGGGGGCTGCCTTTTGTTCATGGCTTAACTTATAGATTAATTCGGTATCTAAATCTGGCAATATTATTTTTGGTCAAAATTCATGTGAAAATGGGACCCTCAAATATCCCATATAGTCACAGGTCGAAATTTCACCCCACCAGAACTCGTTCAAAAAATCAACCCGTTTTCATAAGTAGTGGCTTTTTATCTACTAAAAAATAAAAATATTATTTTTGATCAAAATTCTTGATGTGCAAATGGGACCCTCAAATATCCCATATAGTCACAGGTCAAAATTACCCCACCAGAACTCGCTCAAAAAATCAACTGGTTTTCATAAGGAGTGGCTTTCTTTATTCATGGCTTAACTTAAAGATAAATTCGGTATCTAAATCTGGCAAACATCATTTTGGTCAAAATTCATGTGAAAATGATCCCTCAAATATCCCATATAGTCACAGGTCGAAATTTCATCCCACCAGAACTCGTTCAAAAATCAACTGGTTTTCATAAGTAGTGGCTTTCTGTTCATGGTTCGGCCTCTAGATCAATTCGGCATCTAAATCTGGCAACATAAATTTTGGTCAAAATTCATGTGAAAATGGGACCCTCAAATATCCCATATAGTCACAGGTCGAAATTTCACCCCACCAGAACTCGTTCAAAAATCAACTGGATTTCATAAGGAGTGGCTTTTTGTTCATGGCTTAACTTATAGATTAATTCGGTATCTAAATTTGGCAATATTATTTTTGGTCAAAATTCATGTGGAAATGGGACCCTCAAATATCCCATATAATCACAGGTCGAAATTTCACCCCACCAGAACTCGTTCAAAAATCGACTGGTTTTCATAAGGAGTGGCTTTTTGTTCATGGCTTAACTTATAGATCAATTCGGTATCTAAATCTGGCAATATTATTTTTGGTCAAAATTCATGTGAAAATGGGATCCTCAAATATCCAATATAGTCACAGGTCGAAATTTCACACCACCAGAACTCGGTCAAAAATCAACTGCTTTTCATAAGGAGTGGCTTTTTGTTCGTGACTTTTCGGCATCTAAGTCTGGCAACATCATTTTTGGTCAAAGTTCATGTGAAAATGGGACCCTCAAATATCCCATATAGTCACAGGTCGAAATATCCCAGCCCCAGAAGTCGGTAAAAAATCAACTGTTTTTCATTAGGAGTGAATTTTAGTTCATGACTCGGCCTCTATATCCCCCTATAACTCGCTCAAAATCAACTGCTTTTCATAAGGAGTGGCTTTTTGTTCATGGCTTAACTTATAGATCAATTCGGTATCTAAATCTGGCAATATTATTTTTGGTCAAAATTCATGTGAAAATGGGACCCTCAAATATCCCATATAGTCACAGGTCAAAATTACCCCACCAGAACTCGCTCAAAAATCAACTGGTTTTCATAAGGAGTGGCTTTTTATTCATGGCTTAACTTAAAGATAAATTCGGTATCTAAATCTGGCAACATCATTTTTGGTCAAAATTCATGTGAAAATGATCCCTCAAATATCCCATATAGTCACAGGTCGAAATTTCATCCCACCAGAACTCGTTCAAAAATCAACTGGTTTTCATAAGTAGTGGCTTTCTGTTCATGGTTCGGCCTCTAGATCAATTCGGCATCTAAATCTGGCAACATAAATTTTGGTCAAAATTCATGTGAAAATGGGACCCTCAAATATCCCATATAGTCACAGGTCGAAATTTCACCCCACCAGAACTCGTTCAAAAATCAACTGGATTTAATAAGGAGCGGCTTTTTGTTCATGGCTTAACTTATAGATCAATTCGGTATCTAAATCTGGAAATATTATTTTTGGTCAAAATTCATGTGCAAATGGGACCCTCAAATATCCCATATAGTCACAGGTCGAAATTTCACCCCACCAGAACTCGTTCAAAAATCAACTGGATTTCATAAGGAGTGGCTTTTTGTTCATGGCTTAACTTATAGATTAATTCGGTATCTAAATCTGGCAATATTATTTTTGGTCAAAATTCATGTGAAAATGGGACCCTCAAATATCCCATATAGTCACAGGTCGAAATTTCACACCACCAGAACTCGTTCAAAAATCAACTGGTTTTCATGAGGAGTGGCTTTATGTTCATGGCTTAACTTATAGATTAATTCGGTATCTAAATCTGGCAATATTATTTTTGGTCAAAATTCATGTGAAAATTGGACCCTCAAATATCCAATATAGTCACATTTCGAAATTTACACCCCACCAGAACTCGTTCAAAAATCAACTGATTTTCATAAGTAGTGGCTTTCTGTTCATGGTTCGGCCTCTAGATCAATTCGGCATCTAAATCTGGCAACAGAAATTTTGGTCAACATTCATGTGAAAATGGGACCCCCAAATATCCCATACAGTCACATGTCGAAATTACCCCACCAGAACTCGCTCAAAAATCAACTGGTTTTCATAAGGAGTGGCTTTTTATTCATGGCTTAACTTAAAGATCAATTCGGTATCTAAATCTGGCAATATTATTTTTGGTCAAAATTCATGTGAAAATGGGACCCTCAAATATCCCATATAGTCACAGGTCAAAATTACCCCACCAGAACTCGCTCAAAAATCAACTGGTTTTCATAAGGAGTGGCTTTTTATTCATGGCTTAACTTAAAGATAAATTCGGTATCTAAATCTGGCAACTTCATTTTTGGTCAAAATTCATGTGAAAATGATCCCTCAAATATCCCATATAGTCACAGGTCGAAATTTCATCCCACCAGAACTCGTTCAAAAATCAACTGGTTTTCATAAGTAGTGGCTTTCTGTTCATGGTTCGGCCTCTAGATCAATTCGGCATCTAAATCTGGCAACATAAATTTTGGTCAAAATTCATGTGAAAATGGGACCCTCAAATATCCCATATAGTCACAGGTCGAAATTTCACCCCACCAGAACTCGTTCAAAAATCAACTGGATTTCATAAGGAGTGGCTTTTTGTTCATGGCTTAACTTATAGATTAATTCGGTATCTAAATCTGGAAATATTATTTTTGGTCAAAATTCATGTGAAAATGGGACCCTCAAATATCCCATATAGTCACAGGTCGAAATTTCACACCACCAGAACTCGTTCAAAAATCAACTGGTTTTCATGAGGAGTGGCTTTTATGTTCATGGCTTAACTTATAGATTAATTCGGTATCTAAATCTGGCAATATTATTTTTGGTCAAAATTCATGTGAAAATTGGACCCTCAAATATCCAATATAGTCACATTTCGAAATTTCACCCCACCAGAACTCGTTCAAAAATCAACTGATTTTCATAAGTAGTGGCTTTCTGTTCATGGTTCGGCCTCTAGATCAATTCGGCATCTAAATCTGGCAACAGAAATTTTGATCAACATTCATGTGAAAATGGGACCCCCAAATATCCCATACAGTCACATGTCGAAATTACCCCACCAGAACTCGCTCAAAAATCAACTCGCTCATGGCTTAACTTAAAGATCAATTCGGTATCTAAATCTGGCAATATTATTTTTGGTCAAAATTCATGTGAAAATGGGACCCTCAAATATCCCATATAGTCACAGGTCGAAATTTCACCCCACCAGAACTCGTTCAAAAATCAACTGGTTTTCATTAGGAGTGAATTTTAGTTAATGACTCGGCCTCTATATCCCCCTATAACTCGCTCAAAAATCAACTGCTTTTCATAAGGAGTGGCTTTTTGTTCATGGCTTAACTTATAGATCAATTCGGTATCTAAATCTGGCAATATTATTTTTGGTCAAAATTCATGTGAAAATGGGACCCTCAAATATCCCATATAGTCACAGGTCAAAATTACCCCACCAGAACTCGTTCAAAAATCAACTGGTTTTCATAAGTAGTGGCTTTTTATGCATGGCTTAACTTAAAGATAAATTCGGTATCTAAATCTGGCAACATCATTTTTGGTCAAAATTCATGTGAAAATGATACCCTCAAATATCCCATATAGTCACAGGTCGAAATTTCATCCCACCAGAACTCGTTCAAAAATCAACTGGTTTTCATAAGTAGTGGCTTTCTTGTTCTAAATCTGGCAACACATTTTGGTCAACATTCATAAAATGGGACCCTCAAATATCCCATATAGTCACAGGTAATCTAAAAATCAACTGGCAAAATAGTCATAAAAATTTTGGTCAAAATTCATTTGAAAATGGGACCCTCAAATATCCCATATAGTCACAGGTCGAAATTTCACCCCACCAGAACTCGTTCAAAAATCAACTGGATTTCATAAGGAGTGGTTTTTTGTTCATGGCTTAACTTATAGATTAAATCTGGCAATATTATTTTTGGTCAAAATTCATGTGAAAATGGGACCCTCAAATATCCAATATAGTCACAGGTCGGAATTTCACCCCACCAGAACTCGTTAAAAAATCAACTGGTTTTCATAAGTAGTGGGTTTTTGTTCATGGCTTAACTTATAGATCAATTCGGTATCTAAATCTGGAAATATTATTTTTGGTCAAAATTCATTTGAAAATGGGACCCTCAAATATCCCATATAGTCACAGGTCGAAATTTCACCCCACCAGAACTCGTTCAAAAATCAACTGGATTTCATAAGGAGTGGCTTTTTGTTCATGGCTTAACTTATAGATTAAATCTGGCAATATTATTTTTGGTCAAAATTCATGTGAAAATGGGACCCTCAAATATCCAATATAGTCACAGGTCGGAATTTCACCCCACCAGAACTCGTTAAAAAATCAACTGGTTTTCATAAGTAGTGGCTTTCTGTTCATGGTTCGGCCTCTAGATCAATTCGGCATCTAAATCTGGCAACATAAATTTTGGTCAAAATTCATGTGAAAATGGGACCCTCAAATATCCCATATAGTCACAGGTGGAAATTTCACCCCACCAGAAATCGTTCAAAAATCAACTGGTTTTCATAAGGAGTGGCTTTTTGTTCATGGCTTAACTGATAGATTAATTCGGTATCTAAATCTGGCAATATTATTTTTGGTCAAAATTCATGTGAAAATGGGACCCTCAAATATCCCATATAGTCACAGGTGGAAATTTCACCCCACCAGAAATCGTTCAAAAATCAACTGGTTTTCATAAGGAGTGGCTTTTTGTTCATGGCTTAACTGATAGATTAATTCGGTATCTAAATCTGGCAATATTATTTTTGGTCAAAATTCATGTGAAAATGCGACCCTCAAATATCCCATATAGTCACAGTTCGAAATTTCCCAGCCCCAGAAGTCGGTAAAAAATCAACTGGTTTTCATTAGGAGTGAATTTTAGTTCATGACTCGGCCTCTAGATCCCCCTATAACTCGCTCAAAAATCAACTGCTTTTCATAAGGCTTTTTGTTCATGGCTTAACTTATAGATCAATTCGGTATCTAATCTGGCAATAATATTTTTGGTCAAAATTCATGTGAAAATGGGACCCCCAAATATCCCATACAGTCACATGTCGAAATTACCCCACCAGAACTCGCTCAAAAATCAACTGGTTTTCATAAGGAGTGGCTTTTTATGCATGGCTTAACTTAAAGATAAATTCGGTATCTAAATCTGGCAACATCATTTTTGGTCAAAATTCATGTGAAAATGGGACCCTCAAATATCCCATATAGTCACAGGTCGAAATTTCACCCCCACCAGAACTCGTTCAAAAATCAACTGGTTTTCATAAGGAGTGGCTTTTTGTTCATGGCTTAACTTATAGATCAATTCGGTATCTTAATCTGGCAATATTATTTTTGGTCAAAATTCATGTGAAAATGGGACCCTCAAATATCCCATATAGTCACAGGTGGAAATTTCACCCCACCAGAACTCGTTCAAAAATCAACTGGTTTTCATTAGTAGTGGCTTTCTGTTCATGGATCGGCCTCTAGATCAATTCGGCATCTATATCTGGCAACATAAATTTTGGTCAAAATTCATGTGAAAATGGGACCCTCAAATATCCCATATAGTCACAGGTCGAAATTTCACCCCACCAGAACTCGTTCAAAAATCAACTGGTTTTCATAAGGAGTGGCTTTTTTTCATGGCTTAACTTATAGATCAATTCGGTATCTAAATCTGGAAATATTATTTTTGGTCAAAATTCATGTGCAAATGGGACCCTCAAATATCCCATATAGTCACAGGTCGAAATTTCACCCCACCAGAACTCGTTCAAAAATCAACTGGATTTCATAAGGAGTGGCTTTTTGTTCATGGCTTAACTTATAGATTAATTCGGTATCTAAATTTGGCAATATTATTTTTGGTCAAAATTCATGTGGAAATGGGACCCTCAAATATCCCATATAATCACAGGTCGAAATTTCACCCCACCAGAACTCGTTCAAAAATCGACTGGTTTTCATAAGGAGTGGCTTTTTGTTCATGGCTTAACTTATAGATCAATTCGGTATCTAAATCTGGCAATATTATTTTTGGTCAAAATTCATGTGAAAATGGGATCCTCAAATATCCAATATAGTCACAGGTCGAAATTTCACACCACCAGAACTCGGTCAAAAATCAACTGCTTTTCATAAGGAGTGGCTTTTTGTTCATGACTTTTCGGCATCTAAATCTGGCAACATCATTTTTGGTCAAAATTCATGTGAAAATGGGACCCTCAAATATCCCATATAGTCACAGGTCGAAATATCCCAGCCCCAGAAGTCGGTAAAAAATCAACTGGTTTTCATTAGGAGTGAATTTTAGTTCATGACTCGGCCTCTTATCCCCCTATAACTCGCTCAAAAATCAACTGCTTTTCATAAGGAGTGGCTTTTTGTTCATGGCTTAACTTATAGATCAATTCGGTATCTAAATCTGGCAATATTATTTTTGGTCAAAATTCATGTGAAAATGGGACCCTCAAATATCCCATATAGTCACAGGTCAAAATTACCCCACCAGAACTCGCTCAAAAATCAACTGGTTTTCATAAGGAGTGGCTTTTTATTCATGGCTTAACTTAAAGATAAATTCGGTATCTAAATCTGGCAACATCATTTTTGGTCAAAATTCATGTGAAAATGATCCCTCAAATATCCCATATAGTCACAGGTCGAAATTTCATCCCACCAGAACTCGTTCAAAAATCAACTGGTTTTCATAAGTAGTGGCTTTCTGTTCATGGTTCGGCCTCTAGATCAATTCGGCATCTAAATCTGGCAACATAAATTTTGGTCAAAATTCATGTGAAAATGGGACCCTCAAATATCCCATATAGTCACAGGTCGAAATTTCACCCCACCAGAACTCGTTCAAAAATCAACTGGATTTCATAAGGAGTGGCTTTTTGTTCATGGCTTAACTTATAGATCAATTCGGTATCTAAATCTGGAAATATTATTTTTGGTCAAAATTCATGTGCAAATGGGACCCTCAAATATCCCATATAGACACAGGTCGAAATTTCACCCCACCAGAACTCGTTCAAAAATCAACTGGATTTCATAAGGAGTGGCTTTTTGTTCATGGCTTAACTTATAGATTAATTCGGTATCTAAATCTGGCAATATTATTTTTGGTCAAAATTCATGTGAAAATGGGACCCTCAAATATCCAATATAGTCACAGGTCGAAATTTCACCCCACCAGAGCTCGTTCAAAAATCAACTGGTTTTCATAAGTAGTGGCTTTCTGTGATCAAAATTCATGTGCAAATGGGACCCTCAAATATCCCATATAGTCACAGGTCGAAATTTCACCCCACCAGAACTCGTTCAAAAATCAACTGGATTTCATAAGGAGTGGCTTTTTGTTCATGGCTTAACTTATAGATTAATTCGGTATCTAAATTTGGCAATATTATTTTTGGTCAAAATTCATGTGGAAATGGGACCCTCAAATATCCCATATAATCACAGGTCGAAATTTCACCCCACCAGAACTCGTTCAAAAATCGACTGGTTTTCATAAGGAGTGGCTTTTTGTTCATGGCTTAACTTATAGATCAATTCGGTATCTAAATCTGGCAATATTATTTTTGGTCAAAATTCATGTGAAAATGGGATCCTCAAATATCCAATATAGTCACAGGTCGAAATTTCATCCCACCAGAACTCGTTCAAAAATCAACTGGTTTTCATAAGGAGTGGCTTTTTGTTCATGACTTTTCGGCATCTAAATCTGGCAACATCATTTTTGGTCAAAAATTATGTGAAAATGGGACCCTCAAATATCCCATATAGTCACAGGTCGAAATATCCCAGCCCCAGAAGTCGGTAAAAAATCAACTGGTTTTCATTAGGAGTGAATTTTAGTTCATGACTCGGCCTCTATATCCCCCTATAACTCGCTCAAAAATCAACTGCTTTTCATAAGGAGTGGCTTTTTGTTCATGGCTTAACTTATAGATCAATTCGGTATCTAAATCTGGCAATATTATTTTTGGTCAAAATTCATGTGAAAATGGGACCCTCAAATATCCCATATAGTCACAGGTCAAAATTACCCCACCAGAACTCGCTCAAAAATCAACTGGTTTTCATAAGGAGTGGCTTTTTATTCATGGCTTAACTTAAAGATAAATTCGGTATCTAAATCTGGCAACATCATTTTTGGTCAAAATTCATGTGAAAATGATCCCTCAAATATCCCATATAGTCACAGGTCGAAATTTCATCCCACCAGAACTCGTTCAAAAATCAACTGGTTTTCATAAGTAGTGGCTTTCTGTTCATGGTTCGGCCTCTAGATCAATTCGGCATCTAAATCTGGCAACATAAATTTTGGTCAACATTCATGTGAAAATAAGGAGTGGCTTTTTGTTCATGGCTTAAATTATAGATCAATTCGGCATCTAAGTCTGGCAACATCATTTTTGGTCAAAATTCATGTGAAAATGATACCCCCAAATATCCCATATAGTCACAGGTCGAAATTTTACACCACCAGAACTCGTTCAAAAATCAACTGGTTTTCATAACGAGTGGCTTTTTGTTCATGGCTTAACTTATAGATCAATTCGGTATCTAAATCTGGCAATAGTATTTTTGGTCAAAATTCATGTGAAAATGGGACCCTCAAATATCCCATATAGTCACAGGTCAAAATTACCCCACCAGAACTCGTTCAAAAATCAACTGGTTTTCATAAGTAGTGGCTTTTTATGCATGGCTTAACTTAAAGATAAATTCGGTATCTAAATCTGGCAACATCATTTTTGGTCAAAATTCATGTGAAAATGATACCCTCAAATATCCCATATAGTCACAGGTCGAAATTTCATCCCACCAGAACTCGTTCAAAAATCAACTGATTTTCATAAGTAGTGGCTTTCTGTTCATGGATCGGCCTCTAGATCAATTCGGCATCTAAATCTGGCAACAGAAATTTTGGTCAACATTCATGTGAAAATGGGACCCTCAAATATCCCATATAGTCACAGGTCGAAATTTCACCCCACCAGAACTCGTTCAAAAATCAACTGGTTTTCATAAATAGTGGCTTTTTGTTCATGGCTTAACTTATAGATCAATTCGGTATCTAAATCTGGAAATATTATTTTTGGTCAAAATTCATTTGAAAATGGGACCCTCAAATATCCCATATAGTCACAGGTCGAAATTTCACCCCACCAGAACTCGTTCAAAAATCAACTGGATTTCATAAGGAGTGGCTTTTTGTTCATGGCTTAACTTATAGATTAAATCTGGCAGTATTATTTTTGGTCAAAATTCATGTGAAAATGGGACCCTCAAATATCCAATATAGTCACAGGTCGGAATTTCACCCCACCAGAACTCGTTCAAAAATCAACTGGTTTTCATAAGTAGTGGCTTTCTGTTCATGGTTCGGCCTCTAGATCAACTCGGCATCTATATCTGGCAACATAAATTTTGGTCAAAATTCATGTGAAAATGGGACCCTCAAATATCCCATATAGTCACAGGTGGAAATTTCACCCCACCAGAAATCGTTCAAAAATCAACTGGTTTTCATAAGGAGTGGCTTTTTGTTCATGGCTTAACTGATAGATTAATTCGGTATCTAAATCTGGCAATATTATTTTTGGTCAAAATTCATGTGAAAATGGGACCCTCAAATATCCAATATAGTCACAGGTCGAAATTTCACACCACCAGAACTCGTTCAAAAATCAACTGCTTTTCATAAGGAGTGGCTATTTGTTCATGACTCGGCCTCTAGATCACCCCCATAACTCGCTCTAAAATCATCTAGTTTTCATAAGTAGTGGCTTTCTGTTCATGGTTCGGCCTCTAGATCAATTCGGCATCTAAATCTGGCAACATCATTTTTGATCAAAATTCATGTGAAAATGCGACCCTCAAATATCCCATATAGTCACAGTTCGAAATTTCCCAGCCCCAGAAGTCGGTAAAAAATCAACTGGTTTTCATTAGGAGTGAATTTTAGTTCATGACTCGGCCTCTAGATCCCCCTATAACTCGCTCAAAAATCAACTGCTTTTCATAAGGCTTTTTGTTCATGGCTTAACTTATAGATCAATTCGGTATCTAATCTGGCAATATTATTTTTGGCAAAATTCATGTGAAAATGGGACCCAAAAATATCCCATACAGTCACATGTCGAAATTATCCCACCAGAACTTGCTCAAAAATCAACTGGTTTTCATAAGGAGTGGCTTTTTATTCATGGCTTAACTTATAGATCAATTCGGTATCTAAATCTGGCAATATTATTTTTGGTCAAAATTCATGTGAAAATGGGACCCTCAAATATCCAATATAGTCACAGGTCGGAATTTCACCCCACCAGAACTCGTTCAAAAATCAACTGGTTTTCATAAGTAGTGGCTTTCTGTTCATGGATCGGCCTCTAGATCAACTCGGCATCTATATCTGGCAACATAAATTTTGGTCAAAATTCATGTGAAAATGGGACCCTCAAATATCCCATATAGTCACAGGTGGAAATTTCACCCCACCAGAAATCGTTCAAAAATCAACTGGTTTTCATAAGGAGTGGCTTTTTGTTCATGGCTTAACTGATAGATTAATTCGGTATCTAAATCTGGCAATATTATTTTTGGTCAAAATTCATGTGAAAATGGGACCCTCAAATATCCAATATAGTCACAGGTCGAAATTTCACACCACCAGAACTCGTTCAAAAATCAACTGCTTTTCATAAGGAGTGGCTATTTGTTCATGACTCGGCCTCTAGATCACCCCCATAACTCGCTCTAAAATCATCTAGTTTTCATAAGTAGTGGCTTTCTGTTCATGGTTCGGCTTCTAGATCAATTCGGCATCTAAATCTGGCAACATCATTTTTGATCAAAATTCATGTGAAAATGCGACCCTCAAATATCCCATATAGTCACAGTTCGAAATTTCCCAGCCCCAGAAGTCGGTAAAAAATCAACTGGTTTTCATTAGGAGTGAATTTTAGTTCATGACTCGGCCTCTAGATCCCCCTATAACTCGCTCAAAAATCAACTGCTTTTCATAAGGCTTTTTGTTCATGGCTTAACTTATAGATCAATTCGGTATCTAATCTGGCAATATTATTTTTGGTCAAAATTCATGTGAAAATGGGACCCAAAAATATCCCATACAGTCACATGTCGAAATTATCCCACCAGAACTTGCTCAAAAATCAACTGGTTTTCATAAGGAGTGGCTTTTTATTCATGGCTTAACTTATAGATCAATTCGGTATCTAAATCTGGCAATATTATTTTTGGTCAAAATTCATGTGAAAATGGGACCCTCAAATATCCCATATAGTCACAGGTGGAAATTTCACCCCACCAGAACTCGTTCAAAAATCAACTGGTTTTCATAAGTAGTGGCTTTCTGTTCATGGATCGGCCTCTAGATCAATTCGGCATCTATATCTGGCAACATAAATTTTGGTCAAAATTCATGTGGAAATGGGACCCTCAAATATCCCATATAGTCACAGGTCGAAATTTCACCCCACCAGAACTCGTTCAAAAATCAACTGGTTTTCATAAGGAGTAGCTTTTTGTTCATGGCTTAACTTATAGATCAATTCGGTATCTAAATCTGGAAATATTATTTTTGGTCAAAATTCATGTGCAAATGGGACCCTCAAATATCCCATATAGTCACAGGTCGAAATTTCACCCCACCAGAACTCGTTCAAAAATCAACTGGATTTCATAAGGAGTGGCTTTTTGTTCATGGCTTAACTTATAGATTAATTCGGTATCTAAATTTGGCAATATTATTTTTGGTCAAAATTCATGTGGAAATGGGACCCTCAAATATCCCATATAATCACAGGTCGAAATTTCACCCCACCAGAACTCGTTCAAAAATCGACTGGTTTTCATAAATAGTGGCTTTTTGTTCATGGCTTAACTTATAGATCAATTCGGTATCTAAATCTGGCAATATTATTTTTGGTCAAAATTCATGTGAAAATGGCACCCTCAAATATCCAATATAGTCACAGGTCGAAATTTCACACCACCAGAACTCGGTCAAAAATCAACTGCTTTTCATAAGGAGTGGCTTTTTGTTCATGACTTTTCGGCATCTAAATCTGGCAACATCATTTTTGGTCAAAATTCATGTGAAAATGGGACCCTCAAATATCCCATATAGTCACAGGTCGAAATATCCCAGCCCCAGAAGTCGGTAAAAAATCAACTGGTTTTCATTAGGAGTGAATTTTAGTTCATGGCTTAACTTATAGATCAATTCGGTATCTAAATCTGGCAATATTATTTTTGGTCAAAATTCATGTGAAAATGGGACCCTCAAATATCCCATATAGTCACAGGTCAAAATTACCCCACCAGAACTCGCACAAAAATCAACTGGTTTTCATAAGGAGTGGCTTTTTATTCATGGCTTAACTTAAAGATAAATTCGGTATCTAAATCTGGCAACATCATTTTTGGTCAAAATTCATGTGAAAATGATCCCTCAAATACCCCATATAGTCACAGGTCGAAATTTCATCCCACCAGAACTCGTTCAAAAATCAACTGGTTTTCATAAGTAGTGGCTTTCTGTTCATGGTTCGGCCTCTAGATCAATTCGGCATCTAAATCTGGCAACATAAATTTTGGTCAAAATTCATGTGAAAATGGGACCCTCAAATATCCCATATAGTCACAGGTCGAAATTTCACCCCACCAGAACTCGTTCAAAAATCAACTGGATTTCATAAGGAGTGGCTTTTTGTTCATGGCTTAACTTATAGATCAATTCGGTATCTAAATCTGGAAATATTATTTTTGGTCAAAATTCATGTGCAAATGGGACCCTCAAATATCCCATATAGTCACAGGTCGAAATTTCACCCCACCAGAACTCGTTCAAAAATGAACTGGATTTCATAAGGAGTGGCTTTTTGTTCATGGCTTAACTTATAGATTAATTCGGTATCTAAATCTGGCAATATTATTTTTGGTCAAAATTCATGTGAAAATGGGACCCTCAAATATCCAATATAGTCACAGGTCGAAATTTCACCCCACCAGAACTCGTTCAAAAATCAGCTGGTTTTCATAAGTAGTGGCTTTCTGTGATCAAAATTCATGTGCAAATGGGACCCTCAAATATCCCATATAGTCACAGGTCGAAATTTCACCCCACCAGAACTCGTTCAAAAATCAACTGGATTTCATAAGGAGTGGCTTTTTGTTCATGGCTTAACTTATAGATTAATTCGGTATCTAAATTTGGCAATATTATTTTTGGTCAAAATTCATGTGGAAATGGGACCCTCAAATATCCCATATAATCACAGGTCGAAATTTCACCCCACCAGAACTCGTTCAAAAATCGACTGGTTTTCATAAGGAGTGGCTTTTTGTTCATGGCTTAACTTATAGATCAATTCGGTATCTAAATCTGGCAATATTATTTTTGGTCAAAATTCATGTGAAAATGGGATCCTCAAATATCCAATATAGTCACAGGTCGAAATTTCACACCACCAGAACTCGGTCAAAATCAACTGCTTTTCATAAGGAGTGGCTTTTTGTTCATGACTTTTCGGCATCTAAATCTGGCAACATCATTTTTGGTCAAAATTCATGTGAAAATGGGACCCTCAAATATCCCATATAGTCACAGGTCGAAATATCCCAGCCCCAGAAGTCGGTAAAAAATCAACTGGTTTTCATTAGGAGTGAATTTTAGTTCATGACTCGGCCTCTATATCCCCCTATAACTCGCTCAAAAATCAACTGCTTTTCATAAGGAGTGGCTTTTTGTTCATGGCTTAACTTATAGATCAATTCGGTATCTAAATCTGGCAATATTATTTTTGGTCAAAATTCATGTGAAAATGGGACCCTCAAATATCCCATATAGTCACAGGTCAAAATTACCCCACCAGAACTCGCTCAAAAATCAGCTGGTTTTCATAAGGAGTGGCTTTTTATTCATGGCTTAACTTAAAGATAAATTCGGTATCTAAATCTGGCAACATCATTTTTGGTCAAAATTCATGTGAAAATGATCCCTCAAATATCCCATATAGTCACAGGTCGAAATTTCATCCCACCAGAACTCGTTCAAAAATCAACTGGTTTTCATAAGTAGTGGCTTTCTGTTCATGGCTTAACTTATAGATCAATTCGGTATCTAAATCTGGAAATATTATTTTTGGTCAAAATTCATGTGCAAATGGGACCCTCAAATATCCCATATAGTCACAGGTCGAAATTTCACCCCACCAGAACTCGTTCAAAAATCAACTGGTTTTCATTAGGAGTGAATTTTAGTTCATGACTCGGCCTCTAGATCCCCCTATAACTCGCTCAAAAATCAACTGCTTTTCATAAGGAGTGGCTTTTTGTTCATGGCTTAACTTATAGATCAATTCGGTGTCTAATCTGGCAATATTATTTTTGGTCAAAATTCATGTGAAAATTGGACCCCCAAATATCCCATACAGTCACAGGTCGAAATTACCCCACCAGAACTCGCTCAAAAATCAACTGGTTTTCATAAGTAGTGGCTTTTTATTCATGGCTTAACTTAAAGATCAATTCGGTATCTAAATCTGGCAATATTATTTTTGGTTAAAATTCATGTGAAAATGGGACCCTCAAATATCCCATATAGTCACAGGTCGAAATTTCACCCCACCAGAACTCGTTCAAAAATCAACTGGTTTTCATAACGAGTGGCTTTTTGTTCATGGGTTAACTTATAGATCAATTCGGTATCTAAATCTGGCAATATTATTTTTGGTCAAAATTCATGTGAAAATGGGACCCTCAAATATCCCATATAGTCACAGGTCGAAATTTCACACCACCAGAACTCGGTCAAAAATCAACTGCTTTTCATAAGGAGTGGCTTTTTGTTCATGACTTTTCGGCATCTAAATCTGGCAACATCATTTTTGGTCAAAATTCATGTGAAAATGGGACCCTCAAATATCCAATATAGTCACAGGTCGAAATTTCACACCACCAGAACTCGGTCAAAAATCAACTGCTTTTCATAAGGAGTGGCTATTTGTTCATGACTCGGCCTCTAGATCACCCCCCATAACTCGCTCTAAAATCATCTAGTTTTCATAAGTAGTGGCTTTCTGTTCATGGTTCGGCCTCTAGATCAATTCGGCATCTAAATCTGGCAACATCATTTTTGATCAAAATTCATGTGAAAATGCGACCCTCAAATATCCCATATAGTCACAGTTCGAAATTTCCCAGCCCCAGAAGTCGGTAAAAAATCAACTGGTTTTCATTAGGAGTGAATTTTAGTTCATGACTCGTCCTCTAGATCCCCCTATAACTCGCTCAAAAATCAACTGCTTTTCATAAGGAGTGGCTTTTTGTTCATGGCTTAACTTATAGATCAATTCGGTATCTAAATCTGGCAATATTATTTTTGGTCAAAATTCATGTGAAAATGGGACCCTCAAATATCCCATATAGTCACAGGTCGAAATTTCACCCCACCAGAACTCGTTCAAAAATCAACTGGTTTTCATAAGGAGTGGCTTTTTGTTCATGGCTTAACTTATAGATCAATTCGGTATCTAAATCTGGCAATATTATTTTTGGTCAAAATTCATGTGAAAATGGGACCCTCAAATATCCCATATAGTCACAGGTCGAAATTTCACCCCACCAGAACTCGTTCAAAAATCAACTGGTTTTCATAAGGAGTGGCTTTTTGTTCATGGCTTAACTTATAGATCAATTCGGTATCTAAATCTGGCAATATTATTTTTGGTCAAAATTCATGTGAAAATGGGACCTTCAAATATCCTATATAGTCACAGGTGGAAATTTCACCCCACCAGAAATCGTTCAAAAATCAACTGGTTTTCATAAGGAGTGGCTTTTTGTTCATGGCTTAACTGAAAGATTAATTCGGTATCTAAATCTGGCAATATTATTTTTGGTCAAAATTCATGTGAAAATGGCACCCTCAAATATCCAATATAGTCAAAGGTCGAAATTTCACACCACCAGAACTCGGTCAAAAATCAACTGCTTTTCATAAGGAGTGGCTATTTGTTCATGACTCGGCCTCTAGATCACCCCCCATAACTCGCTCTAAAATCATCTAGTTTTCATAAGTAGTGGCTTTCTGTTCATGGTTCGGCCTCTAGATCAATTCGGCATCTAAATCTGGCAACATCATTTTTGATCAAAATTCATGTGAAAATGCGACCCTCAAATATCCCATATAGTCACAGTTCGAAATTTCCCAGCCCCAGAAGTCGGTAAAAAATCAACTGGTTTTCATTAGGAGTGAATTTTAGTTCATGACTCGGCCTCTAGATCCCCCTATAACTCGCTCAAAAATCAACTGCTTTTCATAAGGAGTGGCTTTTTGTTCATGGCTTAACTTATAGATCAATTCGGTATCTAAATCTGGCAATATTATTTTTGGTCAAAATTCATGTGAAAATGGGACCCCCAAATATCCCATACAGTCACATGTCGAAATTATCCCACCAGAACTCGCTCAAAAATCAACTGGTTTTCATAAGGAGTGGCTTTTTATTCATGGCTTAACTTAAAGATCAATTCGGTATCTAAATCTGGCAATATTATTTTTGGTCAAAATTCATGTGAAAATGGGACCCTCAAATATCCCATATAGTCACAGGTCGAAATTTCACACCACCAGAACTCGGTCAAAAATCAACTGGTTTTCATAAGGAGTGGCTTTTTGTTCATGACTTTTCGGCATCTAAATCTGGCAACATCATTTTTGGTCAAAATTCATGTGAAAATGGGACCCTCAAATATCCCATATAGTCACAGGTCGAAATTTCATCCCACCAGAACTCGTTCAAAAATCAACTGGTTTTCATAAGTAGTGGCTTTCTGTTCATGGCTTAACTTATAGATCAATTCGGTATCTAAATCTGGAAATATTATTTTTGGTCAAAATTCATGTGCAAATGGGACCCTCAAATATCCCATATAGTCACAGGTCGAAATTTCACCCCACCAGAACTCGTTCAAAAATCAACTGGTTTTCATTAGGAGTGAATTTTAGTTCATGACTCGGCCTCTAGATCCCCCTATAACTCGCTCAAAAATCAACTGCTTTTCATAAGGAGTGGCTTTTTGTTCATGGCTTAACTTATAGATCAATTCGGTGTCTAATCTGGCAATATTATTTTTGGTCAAAATTCATGTGAAAATTGGACCCCCAAATATCCCATACAGTCACAGGTCGAAATTACCCCACCAGAACTCGCTCAAAAACAACTGGTTTTCATAAGTAGTGGCTTTTTATTCATGGCTTAACTTAAAGATCAATTCGGTATCTAAATCTGGCAATATTATTTTTGGTTAAAATTCATGTGAAAATGGGACCCTCAAATATCCCATATAGTCACAGGTCGAAATTTCACCCCACCAGAACTCTTTCAAAAATCAACTGGTTTTCATAACGAGTGGCTTTTTGTTCATGGCTTAACTTATAGATCAATTCGGTATCTAAATCTGGCAATATTATTTTTGGTCAAAATTCATGTGAAAATGGGACCCTCAAATATCCCATATAGTCACAGGTGGAAATTTCACCCCACCAGAAATCGTTCAAAAATCAACTGGTTTTCATAAGGAGTGGCTTTTTGTTCATGGATTAACTGAAAGATTAATTCGGTATCTAAATCTGGCAATATTATTTTTGGTCAAAATTCATGTGAAAATGGCACCCTCAAATATCCAATATAGTCACAGGTCGAAATTTCACACCACCAGAACTCGGTCAAAAATCAACTGCTTTTCATAAGGAGTGGCTATTTGTTCATGACTCGGCCTCTAGATCACCCCCATAACTCGCTCTAAAATCATCTAGTTTTCATAAGTAGTGGCTTTCTGTTCATGGTTCGGCCTCTAGATCAATTCGGCATCTAAATCTGGCAACATCATTTTTGATCAAAATTCATGTGAAAATGCGACCCTCAAATATCCCATATAGTCACAGTTCGAAATTTCCCAGCCCCAGAAGTCGGTAAAAAATCAACTGGTTTTCATTAGGAGTGAATTTTAGTTCATGACTCGTCCTCTAGATCCCCCTATAACTCGCTCAAAAATCAACTGCTTTTCATAAGGAGTGGCTTTTTGTTCATGGCTTAACTTATAGATCAATTCGGTATCTAAATCTGGCAATATTATTTTTGGTCAAAATTCATGTGAAAATGGGACCCTCAAATATCCCATATAGTCACAGGTCGAAATTTCACCCCACCAGAACTCGTTCAAAAATCAACTGGTTTTCATAAGGAGTGGCTTTTTGTTCATGGCTTAACTTATAGATCAATTCGGTATCTAAATCTGGCAATATTATTTTTGGTCAAAATTCATGTGAAAATGGGACCCTCAAATATCCCATATAGTCACAGGTCGAAATTTCACCCCACCAGAACTCGTTCAAAAATCAACTGGTTTTCATAAGGAGTGGCTTTTTGTTCATGGCTTAACTTATAGATCAATTCGGTATCTAAATCTGGCAATATTATTTTTGGTCAAAATTCATGTGAAAATGGGACCCTCAAATATCCCATATAGTCACAGGTCGAAATTTCACCCCACCAGAACTCGTTCAAAAATCAACTGGTTTTCATAAGGAGTGGCTTTTTGTTCATGGCTTAACTTATAGATCAATTCGGTATCTAAATCTGGCAATATTATTTTTGGTCAAAATTCATGTGAAAATGGGACCTTCAAATATCCTATATAGTCACAGGTGGAAATTTCACCCCACCAGAAATCGTTCAAAAATCAACTGGTTTTCATAAGGAGTGGCTTTTTGTTCATGGCTTAACTGAAAGATTAATTCGGTATCTAAATCTGGCAATATTATTTTTGGTCAAAATTCATGTGAAAATGGCACCCTCAAATATCCAATATAGTCAAAGGTCGAAATTTCACACCACCAGAACTCGGTCAAAAATCAACTGCTTTTCATAAGGAGTGGCTATTTGTTCATGACTCGGCCTCTAGATCACCCCCATAACTCGCTCTAAAATCATCTAGTTTTCATAAGTAGTGGCTTTCTGTTCATGGTTCGGCCTCTAGATCAATTCGGCATCTAAATCTGGCAACATCATTTTTGATCAAAATTCATGTGAAAATGCGACCCTCAAATATCCCATATAGTCACAGTTCGAAATTTCCCAGCCCCAGAAGTCGGTAAAAAATCAACTGGTTTTCATTAGGAGTGAATTTTAGTTCATGACTCGGCCTCTAGATCCCCCTATAACTCGCTCAAAAATCAACTGCTTTTCATAAGGAGTGGCTTTTTGTTCATGGCTTAACTTATAGATCAATTCGGTATCTAAATCTGGCAATATTATTTTTGGTCAAAATTCATGTGAAAATGGGACCCCCAAATATCCCATACAGTCACATGTCGAAATTATCCCACCAGAACTCGCTCAAAAATCAACTGGTTTTCATAAGGAGTGGCTTTTTATTCATGGCTTAACTTAAAGATCAATTCGGTATCTAAATCTGGCAATATTATTTTTGGTCAAAATTCATGTGAAAATGGGACCCTCAAATATCCCATATAGTCACAGGTCGAAATTTCACCCCACCAGAACTCGTTCAAAAATCAACTGGTTTTCATAAGGAGTGGCTTTTTGTTCATGGCTTAACTTATAGATCAATTCGGTATCTAAATCTGGCAATATTATTTTTGGTCAAAATTCATGTGAAAATGGGACCCTCAAATATCCCATATAGTCACAGGTGGAAATTTCACCCCACCAGAACTCGTTCAAAAATCAACTGGTTTTCATAAGTAGTGGCTTTCTGTTCATGGATCGGCCTCTAGATCAATTCGGCATCTATATCTGGCAACATAAATTTTGGTCAAAATTCATGTGAAAATGGGACCCTCAAATATCCCATATAGTCACAGGTCGAAATTTCACCCCACCAGAACTCGTTCAAAAATCAACTGGTTTTCATAAGGAGTGGCTTTTTTTTCGTGGCTTAACTTATAGATCAATTCGGTATCTAAATCTGGAAATATTATTTTTGGTCAAAATTCATGTGCAAATGGGACCCTCAAATATCCCATATAGTCACAGGTCGAAATTTCACCCCACCAGAACTCGTTCAAAAATCAACTGGATTTTATAAGGAGTGGCTTTTTGTTCATGGCTTAACTTATAGATTAATTCGGTATCTAAATTTGGCAATATTATTTATGGTCAAAATTCATGTGGAAATGGGACCCTCAAATATCCCATATAATCACAGGTCGAAATTTCACCCCACCAGAACTCGTTCAAAAATCGACTGGTTTTCATAAGGAGTGGCTTTTTGTTCATGGCTTAACTTATAGATCAATTCGGTATCTAAATCTGGCAATATTATTTTTGGTCAAAATTCATGTGAAAATGGGATCCTCAAATATCCAATATAGTCGCAGGTCGAAATTTCACACCACCAGAACTCGGTCAAAAATCAACTGCTTTTCATAAGGAGTGGCTTTTTGTTCATGACTTTTCGGCATCTAAATCTGGCAACATCATTTTTGGTCAAAATTCATGTGAAAATGGGACCCTCAAATATCCCATATAGTCACAGGTCGAAATATCCCAGCCCCAGAAGTCGGTAAAAAATCAACTGGTTTTCATTAGGAGTGAATTTTAGTTCATGACTCGGCCTCTATATCCCCCTATAACTCGCTCAAAAATCAACTGCTTTTCATAAGGAGTGGCTTTTTGTTCATGGCTTAACTTATAGATCAATTCGGTATCTAAATCTGGCAATATTATTTTTGGTCAAAATTCATGTGAAAATGGGACCCTCAAATATCCCATATAGTCACAGGTCAAAATTACCCCACCAGAACTCGCTCAAAAATCAACTGGTTTTCATAAGGAGTGGCTTTATATTCATGGCTTAACTTAAAGATAAATTCGGTATCTAAATCTGGCAACATCATTTTTGGTCAAAATTCATGTGAAAATGATCCCTCAAATATCCCATATAGTCACAGGTCGAAATTTCATCCCACCAGAACTCGTTCAAAAATCAACTGGTTTTCATAAGTAGTGGTTCATGGTTCGGCCTCTAGATCAATTCGGCATCTAAATCTGGCAACATAAATTTTGGTCAAAATTCATGTGAAAATGGGACCCTCAAATATCCCATATAGTCACAGGTCGAAATTTCACCCCACCAGAACTCGTTCAAAAATCAACTGGATTTCATAAGGAGTGGCTTTTTGTTCATGGCTTAACTGAAAGATTAATTCGGTATCTAAATCTGGCAATATTATTTTTGGTCAAAATTCATGTGAAAATGGCACCCTCAAATATCCAATATAGTCACAGGTCGAAATTTCACACCACCAGAACTCGGTCAAAAATCAACTGCTTTTCATAAGGAGTGGCTATTTGTTCATGACTCGGCCTCTAGATCACCCCCATAACTCGCTCTAAAATCATCTAGTTTTCATAAGTAGTGGCTTTCTGTTCATGGTTCGGCCTCTAGATCAATTCGGCATCTAAATCTGGCAACATCATTTTTGATCAAAATTCATGTGAAAATGCGACCCTCAAATATCCCATATAGTCACAGTTCGAAATTTCCCAGCCCCAGAAGTCGGTAAAAAATCAACTGGTTTTCATTAGGAGTGAATTTTAGTTCATGACTCGTCCTCTAGATCCCCTATAACTCGCTCAAAAATCAACTGCTTTTCATAAGGAGTGGCTTTTTGTTCATGGCTTAACTTATAGATCAATTCGGTATCTAAATCTGGCAATATTATTTTTGGTCAAAATTCATGTGAAAATGGGACCCTCAAATATCCCATATAGTCACAGGTCAAAATTACCCCACCAGAACTCGCTCAAAAATCAACTGGTTTTCATAAGGAGTGGCTTTTTATTCATGGCTTAACTTAAAGATAAATTCGGTATCTAAATCTGGCAACATCATTTTTGGTCAAAATTCATGTGAAAATGATCCCTCAAATATCCCATATAGTCACAGGTCGAAATTTCATCCCACCAGAACTCGTTCAAAAATCAACTGGTTTTCATAAGTAGTGGTTCATGGTTCGGCCTCTAGATCAATTCGGCATCTAAATCTGGCAACATAAATTTTGGTCAAAATTCATGTGAAAATGGGACCCTCAAATATCCCATATAGTCACAGGTCGAAATTTCACCCCACCAGAACTCGTTCAAAAATCAACTGGATTTCATAAGGAGTGGCTTTTTGTTCATGGCTTAACTTATAGATCAATTCGGTATCTAAATCTGGAAATATTATTTTTGGTCAAAATTCATGTGAAAATGGGACCCTCAAATATCCCATATAGTCACAGGTCGAAATTTCACCCCACCAGAACTCGTTCAAAAATCAATTGGTTTTCATAAGGAGTGGCTTTCTGTTCATGGTTTAACCTCTAGATCAATTCGGCATCTAAATCTGGCAATATCATTTATGGTCAAAATTCATGTGAAAATGGGACCCTCAAATATCCCATATAGTCACAGGTCGAAATTTCACCCCACCAGAACTCGTTCAAAAATCAATTGGTTTTCATAAGAGTGGCTTCGTTCATGGCTCGCCTCTAGATCAACCAAACCAAATAACTCGGCAAAATTCATAAAATCACTAGTTTTCATAAGTAGTGGCTTTCTGTTCATGGTTCAGCCTCTAGATCAATTCGGCATCTAAATCTGGCAACATAATTTTTGGTCAAAATTCATGTGAAAATGGGACCCTCAAATATCCCATATAGTCACAGGTCGAAATTTCACCCCCCAGAACTCGTCAAAAATCAACTGGTTTCATAGAGTGGCTTTTAGTTCATGATGGCCTCAAATATCCCATATAGTCACAGGTCGAAATTCACCCCCTCAAAAATCAACTGGTTTTCATAAGGAGTGGCTTTTTGTTCATGGCTTAACTTATAGATCAATTCGGTATCTAAATCTGGCAATATTATTTTTGGTCAAAATTCATGTGAAAATGGGACCCTCAAATATCCCATATAGTCACAGGTCGAAATTTCACCCCACCAGAACTCGTTCAAAAATCAACTGGTTTTCATAAGGAGTGGCTTTTTGTTCATGGCTTAACTTATAGATCAATTCGGTATCTAAATCTGGCAATATTATTTTTGGTCAAAATTCATGTGAAAATGGGACCCTCAAATATCCCATATAGTCACAGGTCGAAATTTCACCCCACCAGAACTCGTTCAAAAATCAACTGGTTTTCATAAGGAGTGGCTTTTTGTTCATGGCTTAACTTATAGATCAATTCGGTATCTAAATCTGGCAATATTATTTTTGGTCAAAATTCATGTGAAAATGGGACCCTCAAATATCCCATATAGTCACAGGTCGAAATTTCACCCCACCAGAACTCGTTCAAAAATCAACTGGTTTTCATAAGGAGTGGCTTTTTGTTCATGGCTTAACTTATAGATCAATTCGGTATCTAAATCTGGCAATATTATTTTTGGTCAAAATTCATGTGAAAATGGGACCCTCAAATATCCCATATAGTCACAGGTGGAAATTTCACCCCACCAGAAATCGTTCAAAAATCAACTGGTTTTCATAAGGAGTGGCTTTTTGTTCATGGCTTAACTGAAAGATTAATTCGGTATCTAAATCTGGCAATATTATTTTTGGTCAAAATTCATGTGAAAATGGGACCCTCAAATATCCAATATAGTCACAGGTCGAAATTTCACACCACCAGAACTCGGTCAAAAATCAACTGCTTTTCATAAGGAGTGGCTATTTGTTCATGACTCGGCCTCTAGATCACCCCCATAACTCGCTCTAAAATCATCTAGTTTTCATAAGTAGTGGCTTTCTGTTCATGGTTCGGCCTCTAGATCAATTCGGCATCTAAATCTGGCAACATCATTTTTGATCAAAATTCATGTGAAAATGCGACCCTCAAATATCCCATATAGTCACAGTTCGAAATTTCCCAGCCCCAGAAGTCGGTAAAAAATCAACTGGTTTTCATTAGGAGTGAATTTTAGTTCATGACTCGGCCTCTAGATCCCCCTATAACTCGCTCAAAAATCAACTGCTTTTCATAAGGAGTGGCTTTTTGTTCATGGCTTAACTTATAGATCAATTCGGTATCTAAATCTGGCAATATTATTTTTGGTCAAAATTCATGTGAAAATGGGACCCCCAAATATCCCATACAGTCACATGTCGAAATTATCCCACCAGAACTCGCTCAAAAATCAACTGGTTTTCATAAGGAGTGGCTTTTTATTCATGGCTTAACTTAAAGATCAATTCGGTATCTAAATCTGGCAATATTATTTTTGGTCAAAATTCATGTGAAAATGGGACCCTCAAATATCCCATATAGTCACAGGTCGAAATTTCACCCCACCAGAACTCGTTCAAAAATCAACTGGTTTTCATAAGGAGTGGCTTTTTGTTCATGGCTTAACTTATAGATCAATTCGGTATCTAAATCTGGCAATATTATTTTTGGTCAAAATTCATGTGAAAATGGGACCCTCAAATATCCCATATAGTCACAGGTGGAAATTTCACCCCACCAGAACTAGTTCAAAAATCAACTGGTTTTCATAAGTAGTGGCTTTCTGTTCATGACTCGACCTCTAGATCACCCCCATAACTCGCTCAAAAATAAGTAGTGGCTTTCTGTTCATGGTTCAGCCTCTAGATCAATTCGGCATCTAAATCTGGCAACATAATTTTTGGTCAAAATTCATGTGAAAATGGGACCCCCAAATATCCCATACAGTAACATGTCGAAATTATCCCAGCCAGAACTCGCTCAAAAATCAACTGGTTTTCATAAGGAGTGTTTTTATTCATGGCTAAAAAATAACTGCTTTCATAAGATGGCTTTTTTAATCACTGATCAATTCGGTATCTAAATCTGGCAATATTATTTTTGGTCAAAATTCATGTGAAAATGGGACCCCCAAATATCCCATACAGTAACATGTCGAAATTATCCCACCAGAACTCGCTCAAAAATCAACTGGTTTTCATAAGGAGTGGCTTTTTATTCATGGCTTAACTTAAAGATCAATTCGGTATCTAAATCTGGCAATATTATTTTTGGTCAAAATTCATGTGAAAATGGGACCCTCAAATATCCCATATAGTCACAGGTCGAAATTTCACCCCACCAGAACTCGTTCAAAAATCAACTGGTTTTCATAAGGAGTGGCTTTTTGTTCATGGCTTAACTTATAGATCAATTCGGTATCTAAATCTGGCAATATTATTTTTGGTCAAAATTCATGTGAAAATGGGACCCTCAAATATCCCATATAGTCACAGGTCGAAATTTCACCCCACCAGAACTCGTTCAAAAATCAACTGGTTTTCATAAGGAGTGGCTTTCTGTTCATGGCTTAACTTATAGATCAATTCGGTATCTAAATCTGGCAATATTATTTTTGGTCAAAATTCATGTGAAAATGGGACCCTCAAATATCCCATATAGTCACAGGTCGAAATTTCACCCCACCAGAACTCGTTCAAAAATCAACTGGTTTTCATAAGGAGTGGCTTTTTGTTCATGGCTTAACTTAAAGATCAATTCGGTATCTAAATCTGGCAATATTATTTTTGGTCAAAATTCATGTGAAAATGGGACCCTCAAATATCCCATATAGTCACAGGTCGAAATTTCACCCCACCAGAACTCGTTCAAAAATCAACTGGTTTTCATAAGGAGTGGCTTTTTGTTCATGGCTTAACTTATAGATCAATTCGGTATCTAAATCTGGCAATATTATTTTTGGTCAAAATTCATGTGAAAATGGGACCCTCAAATATCCCATATAGTCACAGGTCGAAATTTCACCCCACCAGAACTCGTTCAAAAATCAACTGGTTTTCAAAATTTCACCCACTTAGAACTTCGTTTCAAAATCAACTGGCAATGGCTTTTTTGGTCAAAATTCATGGAAAAAGGGGACCTCAAATATCCCATATAGTCACAGGTCGAAATTTCACCCCACCAGAACTCGTTCAAAAATCAACTGGTTTTCATAAGGAGTGGCTTTTTGTTCATGGCTTAACTTATAGATCAATTCGGTATCTAAATCTGGCAATATTATTTTTGGTCAAAATTCATGTGAAAATGGGACCCTCAAATATCCCATATAGTCACAGGTCGAAATTTCACCCCACCAGAACTCGTTCAAAAATCAACTGGTTTTCATAAGGAGTGGCTTTTTGTTCATGGCTTAACTTATAGATCAATTCGGTATCTAAATCTGGCAATATTATTTTTGGTCAAAATTCATGTGAAAATGGGACCCTCAAATATCCCATATAGTCACAGGTCGAAATTTCACCCCACCAGAACTCGTTCAAAAATCAACTGGATTTTATAAGGAGTGGCTTTTTGTTCATGGCTTAACTTATAGATTAATTCGGTATCTAAATTTGGCAATATTATTTTTGGTCAAAATTCATGTGGAAATGGGACCCTCAAATATCCCATATAATCACAGGTCGAAATTTCACCCCACCAGAACTCGTTCAAAAATCGACTGGTTTTCATAAGGAGTGGCTTTTCTGTTCATGGCTTAACTTATAGATCAATTCGGTATCTAAATCTGGCAATATTATTTTTGGTCAAAATTCATGTGAAAATGGGATCCTCAAATATCCAATATAGTCACAGGTCGAAATTTCACACCACCAGAACTCGGTCAAAAATCAACTGCTTTTCATAAGGAGTGGCTTTTTGTTCATGGCTTAAAATTCGGCATCTAAATCTGGCAACATTATTTTTGGTCAAAATTCATGTGAAAATGGGACCCTCAAATATCCCATATAGTCACAGGTCGAAATATCCCAGCCCCAGAAGTCGGTAAAAAATCAACTGGTTTTCATTAGGAGGAATTTTAGTTCATGACTCGGCCTCTATATCCCCTATAACTCGCTCAAAAATCAACTGCTTTTCATAAGGAGTGGCTTTTTGTTCATGGCTTAACTTATAGATCAATTCGGTATCTTAATCTGGCAATATTATTTTTGGTCAAAATTCATGTGAAAATGGGACCCTCAAATATCCCATATAGTCACAGGTCAAAATTACCCCACCAGAACTCGCTCAAAAATCAACTGGTTTTCATAAGTAGTGGTTCATGGTTCGGCCTCTAGATCAATTCGGCATCTAAATCTGGCAACATAAATTTTGGTCAAAATTCATGTGAAAATGGGACCCTCAAATATCCCATATAGTCACAGGTCAAAATTACCCCACCAGAACTCGCTCAAAAATCAACTGGTTTTCATAAGTAGTGGTTCATGTTTCGGCCTCTAGATCAATTCGGCATCTAAATCTGGCAACATAAATTTTGGTCAAAATTCATGTGAAAATGGGACCCTCAAATATCCCATATAGTCACAGGTCGAAATTTCACCCCACCAGAACTCGTTCAAAAATCAACTGGATTTCATAAGGAGTGGCTTTTTGTTCATGGCTTAACTTATAGATCAATTCGGTATCTAAATCTGGAAATATTATTTTTGGTCAAAATTCATGTGCAAATGGGACCCTCAAATATCCCATATAGTCACAGGTCGAAATTTCACCCCACCAGAACTCGTTCAAAAATCAACTGGATTTCATAAGGAGTGGCTTTTTGTTCATGGCTTAACTTATAGATTAATTCGGTATCTAAATCTGGCAATATTATTTTTGGTCAAAATTCATGTGAAAATGGGACCCTCAAATATCCAATATAGTCACAGGTCGAAATTTCACCCCACCAGAACTCGTTCAAAAATCAACTGGTTTTCATAAGTAGTGGCTTTCTGTGATCAAAATTCATGTGAAAATGGGACCCTCAAATATCCCATATAGTCACAGGTCGAAATGTCACCCCACCAGAACTCGTTCAAAAATCAACTGGTTTTCATAAGGAGTGGCTTTTCGTTCATGGCTTAACTTATACATCAATTCGGTATCTAAATCTGGCAATATTATTTTTGGTCAAAATTCATGTGAAAGTGGGACCCTCAAATATCCCATATAGTCACAGGTCGAAATTTCACCCCACCAGAACTCGTTTAAAAAATCAACTGGTTTTCATAAGGAGTGGCTTTTCGTTCATGGCTAGGCCTTTAAATCAATTCGGCATCTAAATCTGGCAACATAATTTTTGGACAATTTCACCCCACCAGAACTCGTTCAAAAATCAACTGGTTTTCATAAGGAGTGGCTTTTCGTTCATGGCTTAACTTATAGATCAATTCGGTATCTAAATCTGGCAATATTATTTTTGGTCAAAATTCATGTGCAAATGGGACCCTCAAATATCCCATATAGTCACAGGTCGAAATTACCCTACCAGAACTCGCTCAAAAATCAACTGGTTTTCATAAGGAGTGGCTTTTTATTCATGGCTTAACTTGAAGATCAATTCGGTATCTAAATCTGGCAATATTATTTTGAGTCAAAATTCATGTGAAAATGGGACCCTCAAATATCCCAAATAGTCACAGGTCGAAATTTCACCCCACCAGAACTCGTTAAAAAATCAACTGGTTTTCATAAGTAATGGCTTTCTGTTCATTGTTCGGCCTCTAGATCAATTCGGCATCTAAATCTGGCAACAGAAATTTTGGTCAACATTCATGTGAAAATAAGGAGTGGCTTTTTGTTCATGGCTTAAATTATAGATCAATTCGGCATCTAAGTCTGGCAACATCATTTTTGGTCAAAATTCATGTGAAAATGATACCCCAAATATCCCATATAGTCACAGGTCGAAATTTTACACCACCAGAACTCGGTCAAAAATCAACTGCATTTCATAAGGAGTGGCTTTTTGTTCATGACTCGGCCTCTAGATCACCCCCATAACTCAGTCAAAAAATCAAACGCTTTTCTTAAGTGGTGGCTTTTGTGTTCATGGCTTGCCCTTTAAATCAATTCGGCATCTAAATCTGGCAACATCATTTTTGGACAAAATTCATGTGAAAATGATACCCTCAAATATGCCATATAGAAACAGGTCGAAATTTGCCAGCACCAGAAGACGGCCAAAATCAACCGCTTTTCTTAAGAAGTATCTTTTTGTTCATGGCTTGGCTTTAAGATCAATTCGGCATCTAAATCTGACAATATTATTTTTGGTCAAAATTCATGTGAACATGGGACCCTCAAATATCCAATATAGTCACAGGTCGAAATTTCACACCACCAGAACTCGGTCAAAAATCAACTGCTTTTCATAAGGAAAGGCTTTTTGTTCATGACTCGGCCTCTAGATCACCCCCATAACTCGCTCAAAAATCAACTGGTTTTCATAAGTAGTGGCTTTCTGTTCATGGTTCGGCCTCTAGATCAATTTGGCATCTGAATCTGACAATATTATTTTTGGTCAAAATTCATGTGAAAATGGGACCCTCAAATATCCAATATAGTCACAGGTCGAAATTTCACCCCACCAGAACTCGTTCAAAAATCAACTGGTTTTCATAAGGAGTGGCTTTTTGTTCATGGCTTAACTTATAGATCAATTCGGTATCTAAATTTGGCAATATTATTTTTGGTCAAAATTCATGTGGAAATGGGACCCCTCAAATATCCCATATAGTCACAAGTCGAAATTTCCCAGCACCAGAAGACGGTCAAAAATCAACAGCTTTTCTTAAGGAGTGTCTTTTTTTTTATGGCTTGGCTTTTATATCAATTCGGCATCTAAATCTGTCAATATTATTTTTTGGTCAAAATTCATGTGAAAATGGGACCCTCAAATATCCAATATAGTCACAGGTCGAAATTTCACCCCACCAGAACTCGTTCAAACATCAACTGGTTTTCATAAGTAGTGGCTTTCTGTTCATGGTTCGGCCTCTAAATCAATTCGGCATCTAAATCTGGCAACATAATTTTTGGTCAAAATTCATGTGAAAATGGGACCCTCAAATATCCCATATAGTCACAGGTCGAAATTTCCCAGCCCCAGAATTTGGTAAAAAATCAACTTACTTTCATTAGGAGTGAATTTTTGTTCATGACTCGGCCTCTAGATCCCCCTATAACTCGCTCAAAAATCAACTGCTTTTCATAAGGAGTGGCTTTTTGTTCATGACTTAACTTATCGATCAATTCGGTATCTAAATCTGGCAATATTATTTTTGGTCAAAATTCATGTGAAAATGGGACCCTCAAATATCCCATATAGTCACAGGTCGAAATTACCCCACCAGAACTCGCTCAAAAATCAACTGGTTTTCATAAGGAGTGGCTTTTTATTCATGGCTTAACTTGAAGATCAATTCGGTATCTAAATCTGGCAATATTATTTTGAGTCAAAATTCATGTGAAAATGGGAGCCTCAAATATCCCGTATAGTCACAGGTCGAAATTTCACCCCACCAGAACTCGTTCAAAAATCAACTGGTTTTCATAAGGAGTAGCTTTTGTTCATGGCTTAACTTATAGATCAATTCGGTATCTAAATCTGGCAATAGTATTTTTGGTCAAAATGCATGTGAAAATGGGACCCTCAAATATCCCATATAGACGCAAGTCGAAATTTCCCAGCACCAGAAGACGGTCAAAAATCAACAGCTTTTCTTAAGGAGTGTCTTTTTGTTTATGGCTTGGCTTTTATATCAATTCGGCATCTAAATCTGACAATATTATTTTTGGTCAAAATTCATGTGAAAATGGGACCCTCAAATATCCAATATAGTCACAGGTCGAAATTTCACCCCACCAGAACTCGTTCAAACATCAACTGGTTTTCATAAGTACTGGCTTTCTGTTCATGGTTCGGCCTCTAGATCAATTCGGCATCTATATTTGGCAACATAAATTTTGGTCAAAATTCATGTGAAAAATGGGACCCTCAAATATCCCATATAGTCACAGGTGGAAATTTCACCCCACCAGAACTCGTTCAAAAATCAACTGGTTTTCATAAGGAGTAGCTTTTTGTTCATGGCTTAACTTATAGATCAATTCGGTATCTAAATCTGGCAATAGTATTTTTGGTCAAAATGCATGTGAAAATGGGACCCTCAAATATCCCATATAGTCACAAGTCGAAATTTCCCAGCACCAGAAGACGGTCAAAAATCAACCGCTTTTCTTAAGGAGTGTCTTTTTTTTATGGCTTGGCTTTTATATCAATTCGGCATCTAAATCTGACAATATTATTTTTGGTCAAAATTCATGTGAAAATGGGACCCTCAAATATCCAATATAGTCACAGGTCGAAATTTCACCCCACCAGAACTCGTTCAAACATCAACTGGTTTTCATAAGTAGTGGCTTTCTGTTCATGGTTCGGCCTCTAGATCAATTCGGCATCTAAATCTGACAATATTATTTTTGGTCAAAATTCATGTGAACATGGGACCCTCAAATATCCAATATAGTCACAGGTCGAAATTTCACACCACCAGAACTCGGTCAAAAATCAACTGCTTTTCATAAGGAGTGGCTTTTTGTTCATGACTCGGCCTCTAGATCACCCCCATAACTCGCTCAAAAATCAACTGGTTTTCATAAGTAGTGGCTTTCTGTTCATGGTTCGGCCTCTAGATCAATTCGGCATCTAAATCTGACAATATTATTTTTGGTCAAAATTCATGTGAAAATGGGACCCTCAAATATCCCATATAGTCACAGGTCGAAATTTCACCCCACCAGAACTCGTTCAAAATCAACTGGTTTTCATAAGGAGTGGCTTTTTGTTCATGGCTTAACTTATAGATCAATTCGGTATCTAAATCTGGCAATATTATATTTGGTCAAAATTCATGTGAAAATGGGACCCTCAAATATCCCATATAGTCACAGGTCGAAATTTCACCCCACCAGAACTCGTTCAAAAATCAACTGGTTTTCATAAGGAGTGGCTTTTTGTTCATGGCTTAACTTATAGATCAATTCGGTATCTAAATTTGGCATTATTATTTTTGGTCAAAATTCATGTGGAAATGGGACCCTCAAATATCCGATATAGTCACAAGTCGAAATTTCCCAGCACCAGAAGACGGTCAAAAATCAACAGCTTTTCTTAGGGAGTGTCTTTTTGTTTATAGCTTGGCTTTTATATCAATTCGGCATCTAAATCTGTCAATATTATTTTTGGTCAAAATTCATGTGAAAATGGGACCCTCAAATATCCAATATAGTCACAGGTCGAAATTTCACACCACCAGAACTCGGTCAAAAATCAACTGCTTTTCATAAGGAGTGGCTTTTTGTTCATGACTCGGCCTCTAGATCACCCCCATAACTCGCTCAAAATCAACTGGTTTTCATAAGTAGTGGCTTTCTGTTCATGGTTCGGCCTCTAGATCAATTCGGCATCTAAATCTGGCAACATAATTTTTTGGTCAAAATTCATGTGAAAATGGGACCCTCAAATATCCCATATAGTCACAGGTCGAAATTTCCCAGCCCCAGAAGTCGGTAAAAATCAACTGACTTTCATTAGGAGTGAATTTTTGTTCATGACTCGGCCTCGATCCCCTATAACTCGCTCAAAAATCAACTGCTTTTCATACGGAGTGGCTTTTTGTTCATGGCTTAACTTATAGATCAATTCGGTATCTAAATCTGACAATATTATTTTGGTCAAAATTCATGGGAAAATGGGACCCTCAAATATCCCATATAGTCACAGGTCGAAATTTCACCCCACCAGAACTCGTTCAAAAATCAACTGGTTTTCATAAGGAGTGGCTTTTGTTCATGGCTTAACTTATAGATCAATTCGGTATCTAAATCTGGCAATATTATTTTTGGTCAAAATTCATGTGAAAATGGGACCCTCAAATATCCCATATAGTCACAGGTCGAAATTTCACCCCACCAGAACTCGTTCAAAAATCAACTGGTTTTCATAAGGAGTGGCTTTTTGTTCATGGCTTAACTTATAGATCAATTCGGTATCTAAATTTGGCAATATTATTTTTGGTCAAAATTCATGTGGAAATGGGACCCTCAAATATCCCATATAGTCACAGGTCGAAATTTCCCAGCCCCAGAAGTCGGTAAAAAATCAACTGACTTTCATTAGGAGTGAATTTTGTTCATGACTCGGCCTCTAGATCCCCCATAACTCGCTCAAAAAATCAACTGCTTTTCATAAGTAGTGGCTTTCTGTTCATGGTTCGGCCTCTAGATCAATTCGGCATCTAAAGCTGGCAACATAAATTTTGGTCAACATTCATGTGAAAATAAGGAGTGGCTTTTTGTTCATGGCTTAACTTATTAATAAATTCGGCATCTAAGTCTGGCAACATTATTTTTAGTCAAAATTCATGTGAAAATGACACTCCCAAATATCCCATATAGTCACAGGTCGAAATTTCACCCCACCAGAACTCGTTCAAAAATCAACTGGATTTCATAAGGAGTGGCTTTTTGTTCATGGCTTAACTGATAGATCAATTCGTATCTAAATCTGGCAATATTATTTTTGGTCAAAATTCATGTGAAAATGGGACCCTCAAATATCGCATATAGTCACAGGTCGAAATTTCACCCCACCAGAACTCGTTCAAAAATCAACTGGTTTTCATAAGGAGTTGCTTTTTGTTCATGGCTTAACTTATAGATCAATTCGGTATCTAAATTTGGCAATATTATTTTTGGTCAAAATTCATGTGAAAATGGGACCCTCAAATATCCCATATAGTCACAGGTCGAAATTTCACCCCACCAGAACTCGTTCAAAATCAACTGGTTTTCATAAGGAGTGGCTTTTTGTTCATGGCTTAACTTATAGATCAATTCGGTATCTAAATTTGGCAATATTATTTTTGCTCAAAATTCATGTGGAAATGGGACCCTCAAATATCCCATATAGTCACAGGTCGAAATTTCACCCCACCAGAACTCGTTCAAAAATCAACTGGTTTTCATAAGGAGTGGCTTTTTGTTCATGGCTTAACTTATAGATCAATTCGGTATCTAAATTTGGCAATATTATTTTTGGTCAAAATTCATGTGGAAATGGGACCCTCAAATATCCCATATAGTCACAAGTCGAAATTTCCCAGCACCAGAAGACGGTCAAAAATCAACAGCTTTTCTTAAGGAGTGTCTTTTTGTTTATGGCTTGGCTTTTATATCAATTCGGCATCTAAATCTGTCAATATTATTTTAGGTCAAAATTCAGGTGAAAATGGGACCCTCAAATATCCAATATAGTCACAGGTCGAAATTTCACACCACCAGAACTCGCTCAAAAATCAACTGGTTTTCATAAGTAGTGCCTTTCTGTTCATGGTTCGGCCTCTAGATCAATTCGGCATCTAAATCTGGCAACATAATTTTGGTCAAAATTCATGTGAAAATGGGACCCTCAAATATCCCATATAGTCACAGGTCGAAATTTCCCAGCCCCAGAAGTCGGTAAAAAATCAACTGACTTTCATTAGGAGTGAATTTTAGTTCATGACTCGGCCTCTAGATCCCCTATAACTCGCTCAAAAATCAACTGCTTTTCATACGGAGTGGCTTTTTGTTCATGGCTTAACTTATAGATCAATTCGGTATCTAAATCTGGCAATATTATTTTTGGTCAAAATTCATGTGAAAATGGGACCCTCAAATATCCCATCTAGTCACAGGTCGAAATTTACCCCACCAGAACTCGCTCAAAAATCAACTGGTTTTCATAAGGAGTGGATTTTTATTCATGGCTTAACTTGAAGATCAATTCGGTATCTAAATCTGGCAATATTATTTTGAGTCAAAATTCATGTGAAAATGGGAGCCTCAAATATCCCATATAGTCACAGGTCGAAATTTCACCCCACCAGAACTCGTTCAAAAATCAACTGGTTTTCATAAGTAATGGCTTTCTGTTCATGGTTCGGCCTCTAGATCAATTCGGCATCTAAATCTGGCAACAGAAATTTTGGTCAACATTCATGTGAAAATAAGGAGTGGCTTTTTGTTCATGGCTTAAATTATAGATCTATTCGGCATCTAAGTCTGGCAACATCATTTTTGGTCAAAATTCATGTGAAAATGATACCCCCAAATATCCCATATAGTCACAGGTCGAAATTTCACACCACCAGAACTCGGTCAAAAATCAACTGCATTTCATAAGGAGTGGCTTTTTGTTCATGACTCGGCCTCTAGATCACCCCCATAACTCAGTCAAAAGATCAAACGCTTTTCTTAAGTGGTGGCTTTTGTGTTCATGGCTTGGCCTTTAAATCAATTCGGCATCTAAATCTGGCAACATCATTTTTGGACAAAATTCATGTGAAAATGATACCCTCAAATATGCCATATAGAAACAGGTCGAAATTTGCCAGCACCAGAAGACGGCCAAAAATCAACCGCTTTTCTTAAGAAGTGTCTTTTTGTTCATGGCTTGGCTTTTAGATCAATTCGGCATCTAAATCTGACAATATTATTTTGGTCAAAATTCATTTGAAAATGGGACCCTCAAATATTCCATCTAGTCACAGGTCGAAATTTCACCCCACCAGAACTCGTTCAAAAATGAACTGGTTTTCATAAGGTGTGGCTTTTTGTTCATGGCTTAACTTATAGATCAATTCGGCATCTAAGTCTGGCAACATCATTTTGGTCAAAATTCATGTGAAAATATAATACCCCATAAAGGAGTGGCTTTTTGTTCATGACTCGGCCTCTATATTATTTTGGGTCAAAATTCATGTGAAAATGGGACCCTCAAATATCTCATATAGTCACAGGATCGAAATTTCACCCCACCAGAACTCGTTCAAAAATCAACTGGTTTTCATAAGTAATGGCTTTCTGTTCATGGTTCGGCCTCTAGATCAATTCGGCATCTAAAGCTGGCAACATAAATTTTGGTCAACATTCATGTAAAATAAGGAGTGGCTTTTGTTCATGGCTTCAACTTATTAATCAATTCGGCATCTAAGTCTGGCAACATTATTTTTAGTCAAAATTCATGTGAAAATGACACTCCCAAATATCCCATATAGTCACAGGTCGAAATTTCACCTCACCAGAACTCGTTCAAAATCAACTGGATTTCATAAGGAGTGGCTTTTGTTCATGGCTTAACTGATAGATCAATTCGTCAAATCTACTCTGGCAATATTTTTTTGGTCAAAATTCATGTGAAAATGGGACCCTCAAATATCCCATATAGTCACAGGTCAGAAATTTCACCCCACCAGAACTCGTTCAAAAATCAACTGGTTTTCATAAGGAGTGGCTTTTTGTTCATGGCTTAACTTATAGATCAATTCGGTATCTAAATCTGGCAATATTATTTTTGGTCAAAATTCATGTGAAAATGGGACCCTCAAATATCCCATATAGTCACAGGTCCGAAATTTCACCCCACTAGAACTCGTTCAAAAATCAACTGGTTTTCATAAGGAGTGGCTTTTGTTCATGGCTTAACTTATAGATCAATTCGGTATCTAAATTTGGCAATATTATTTTTGGTCAAAATTCATGTGAAAATGGGACCCTCAAATATCCCATATAGTCACAGGTCGAAATTTCACCCCACCAGAACTCGTTCAAAAATCAACTGGTTTTCATAAGGAGTGGCTTTTTGTTCATGGCTTAACTTATAGATCAATTCGGTATCTAAATCTGGCAATATTATTTTTTGGTCAAAATTCATGTGAAAATGGGACCCTCAAATATCCCATATAGTCACAGGTCGAAATTTCACCCCACCAGAACTCGTTCAAAAATCAACTGGTTTTCATAAGGAGTGGCTTTTTGTTCATGACTTAACTTATAGATCAATTCGGTATCTAAATCTGCAACATATTTTTGGTCAAAATTCATGTGAAAATGGGACCCTCAAATATCCCCTATAGTCACAGGTCGTTTCACACCACCAGAACTCGGTCAAAAATCATCTGCATTTCTCTATAAGGAGTGGCTTTTTGTTCATGGCTAAACTTATAGATCAATTCGGCATCTAAATCTGGCAACATCATTTTGGTCAAAATTCATGTGAAATATGGTACAATATCCATATAGTCACAGGTCGAAATTTCACCACCAGAACTCGGTCAAAATTCAACTGTTTTCATAAGTAGTGGCTTTTTGTTCATGGCTCGACCTTTAGATCAATTCGGCATCTAAATCTGGCAACATCATTTTTGGCAAAATTCATGGGAAAATGGGACCCTCAAATATGCCATATAGAAACAGGTCGAAATTTCACCTCACCAGAACTCGTTCAAAAATCAACCGGTTTTCTTAAGAAGTGCCTTCTTTTTGTTCATGGCTTAATTTATAGATCAATTCGGCATCTAAATCTGACAATAATATTTTTGGTCAAAATTCATTGAAAATGGGACCTCAAATATTCCATATAGTCACAGGTCGAATTTCACCCCCACCAGAACTCGTTAAAAATCAACTGGTTTTCATAAGGTGGGTGGCTTTTGTTCATTGGCTTAACTATAGATCAATTCGGTATATAAATCTGGCAATATTATTTTGGTCAAAATTCATTTGAAAATGGGACCCTCAAATATCCCATATACATTGGTCGAAATTTCACCCCACCAGAACTCGTTCAAAAATCAACTGGTTTTCATAAGGAGTGGCTTTTTGTTCATGGCTTAACTTATAGATCAATTCGGCATCCTAAGTCTGGCAACATTATTTTGGTCAAAATTCATGTGAAAATGCATATTCAAACGGGGGACCCTCAAATATCCCCTATAGTCACAGGTCGAAATTTCACCCCACCAGAACTCGTTCAAAAATCAACTGGTTTTCATAAGGAGTTGGCTTTTTTGTTCATGGCTTAACTTATAGATCAATTCGGTATCTAAATCTGGCAATATTATTTTTGGTCAAAATTCATGTGAAAATGGGACCAAATATCCCATATAGTCACAGGTCGACTCGTTCAAAAATCAACGATTTTCATAAGGGAGTGGCTTCTTTGTTCATGCTTAACTTATAGATCAATTCGGTATCTAAGTTTGGCAATATTATTTTGGTCAAAATTCATGTGAAAATGGGACCCTCAAATATCCCATATAGTCACAGGTCGAAATTTCCCACCCCCAGAACTCGGTAAAAAATCAACTGGCTTTCATAAGGAGTGAATTTTTGTTCACTGGCTCTCTAGATCACCCTATAACTCAGTCAAAAATCAAATGCTTTTCATAAGTGGTGCTTTCTGTTCATGGTTCGGCCTCTAGATCAATTCGGCATCTAAAGCTGGCAAAATTTTTAGGACAAAATTCATGTGAAAATGATACCTTAAATATCCATATAGCACAGGTCGATCATACCAGAGCTCAAAAATCAACCGCTAAGGAGTGGCTTTTTGTTCATGGCTTAACTTATTAGATCAATTCGGTATCTAAATCTGACAATATTATTTTAGTCAAAATTCATGTGAAAATGGGACCCCCAAATATCCCATATAGTCACAGGTCGAAATTTCACCCCACCAGAACTCGTTCAAAATCAACTGGATTTCATAAGGAGTGGCTTTTTTGTTCATAGCTTAACTGATAGATCAATTCGGTATCTAAATCTGGCAATATTATTTTTGGTCAAAATTCATGTGAAAATGGGACCCTCAAATATCCCATATAGTCACAGGTCGAAATTTCACCCCACCAGAACTCGTTCAAAAATCAACTGGTTTTCATAGGGAGTGGCTTTTTGTTCATGGCTTAACTTATAGATCAATTGGTATCTAAATTTGGCAATAGAATATTATTTTTGGTCAAAATTCATGTGGAAATGGGACCCTCAAATATCCCATATAGTCACAGGTCGAAATTTCACCCCCACCAGAAACTCGTTCAAAAATCAACTGGTTTTCATAAGGAGTGGCTTTTTGTTCATGGCTTAACTTATAGATCAATTCGGTATCTAAATTTGGCAATATTATTTTTGCTCAAAATTCATGTGAAAATGGGACCCTCAAATATCCCATATAGTCACAGGTCGAAATTTCACCCCACCAGAACTCGTTCAAAAATCAACTGGTTTTCATAAGGAGTGGCTTTTTTGTTCATGGCTTAACTTATAGATCAATTCGGTATCTAAATTTGGCAATATTATTTTTGGTCAAAATCCATGTGGAAATGGGACCTCAAATATCCCATATAGTCACAGGTCGAAATTTCCCAGCACCAGAAGACGGTCAAAAATCAACAGCTTTTCATAAGGAGTGTCTTTTTTGTTTATGACTTAGCTTTTATATCAAAGGAACCCCCCCATGAACTCAGCTCAAAAAAATCAACTGGTTTCATAAGTAGTGGCTTTCTGTTCATGGTTCGGCCTCAGTTAATTCGGCATCTAAATCTGGCAACATAAATTTTGGTCAAAATTCATGTGAAAATAAGGAGTGGCTTTTTGTTCATGGCTTAACTTATTAATAAATTCGGCATCTAAGTCCGGCAATATTATTTTAAGTCAAAATTTCATGTGAAAATGAGACCCCAAATATCCCATATAGTCACAGGCCTCGAAATTTCACCCCACCAGAACTCGCTCAAAAATCAACTGGTTTTCATAAGGAGTGGCTTTTGTTCATGGCTTAACTGATAGATCAATTCGGTATCTAAATCTGGCAATATTATTTTGGTCAAAATTCATGTGAAAATGGGACCCTCAAATATCCCATATAGTCACAGGTCGAAATTTCCCCCACCAGAACTCGCTCAAAAATCAACTGGTTTTCATAAGGGAGTTGCTTTTTTGTTCATGGCTTAACTTATAGATCAATTCGGTATCTAAATTGGCAATATTATTTTTGGTCAAAATTCATGTGAAAATGGGACCCTCAAATATCCCATATAGTCACAGGTCGAAATTTCACCCCACCAGAACTCGTTCAAAAATCAACTGGTTTTCATAAGGAGTGGCTTTTTGTTCAAGGGTTCAACCTGTAGATCAATTCGGTATCTAAATCTGGCAATATTATATTTTGGTCAAAATTCATGTGAAAATGGGACCCTCAAATATCCCATATAGTCACAGGTCGAAATTTCACCCCCACCAGAACTCGTTCAAAACCTGGTTTTCATAAGGAGTGGCTTTTGTTCATGGCTTAAATTATAGATCAATTCGGCATCTAAATTTGGCAACATTATTTTTGGTCAAAATTCATGAGAAATGATACCCCCAAATATCCCATATAGTCACAGGTCGAAATTTCACACCACCAGAACCCGGTCAAAAAATCAACTGCATTTCATAAGGAGTGGCTTTTTGTTCATGGTCATAGCTTCATATCACCTCGGGGCATCTAAATCTGTCAATATTATTTTTTAGGTCAAAATTCATGTGAAAATGGGACCCTCAAATATCCAATATTGGCACTAGGTCGAAATTTCACACCACTAGAACTCGCTCAAAAATCAAATTGGTTTCCTATGGTAGTGGCTTTCTGTCTGCTATGGTTCGGCCTCTAGATTCGGTTCGGCATCTGGGTTCAAGTAACATAATTTTTGGTCAAAATTCATGTGAAAATGGGACCTTCAAATATCCCACAGGGTCACAGGTCGAAATTTCCCAGCCCCAGAAGTCGGTAAAAATCAACTGACTTTCATTAGGAGGGAATTTTAGTTCGTTTCTCAGCTTCCCAGATCCCCTATAACTCTCGCTCAAAATCAACTGCTTTTCATACGGAGTGGCTTTTTCATGGCTTAACTTATAGATCACCTTGGTATCTAAATCTGGCAATATTATTTTTGGTCAAAATTCATGGGAAAATGGGACCTCAATCCCATCTAGTCACAGTCGAAATTACCCCACTAGAACTCGCTCAAAATCAACTGGTTTTCATAAGGAGGGATTT
>JAEIGF010000132.1:0-85794 GCA_018903485.1 Drosophila littoralis | reverse complement strand
TCCAAAATTGTAAAAAATTCCAAAATCGGAAATTATTTGGCCGAGATATTAAAAAAAAATCATCAAAAGATTTGATTTTCGAAACGACCCCGATTTTGACTAAAAACGTGATGTAACTTCTTGCCATTTGGTCGATTTTGGTCAATATTTTGCTTTTCATTTTTTTGATTCCAATCGATAGTACTGATCCTTACGAGTCCAAAATGGTATAAAATTGTCGATTTTGGTCAAAATGTTGATTTTCATTTTTTTGATGCCAAAAATCATCAAAAAAGGTTGGCTTTACAAACAAATCGTTTTTTGGTCAACAAATTTTTGAACCCATCGATTTTTAAAATGTTTCAATGGCAATTGATAGTAGGGATACGTAAGAATTCGAACAGGTATTAATTCTAAAATTGGACATTTGTCGGACGAGATATTAAAAAAATCATCAAAAAGTTTTGATTTTCGAACCGACCCCGATTATGACAAAAAACGTGATGTAACGCCTTGCCATTTGGTCGATTTTGGTCAATATTTTGCTTTTCATTTTTTTTGGATTCCAATCGATAGTACTGATACTTACGAGTCCAAAATTGTATAAAATTCCAAAATCGGACATTATTTGGCCGTGATATCTAAAAAATACATCAAAAAAGTTTTGATTTTCGAACCGACCCCGATTTTGACTAAAAACGTGATGTAACTTCTTGCCATTTGGTCGATTTTGGTCAATATTTTGCTTTTAATTTTTTTGCCAATCGATAGTACTGATCCTTATGAGTCCCAAATGGTATAAAATTCCAAATTTGAACATTTCCCGGCCGAGAAATTTAAAAAAAAATCATCAAAAAAGGTTGGCTTTACAAACGAATCGTTTTTGGCCAACAAATTTTTTAACCAATCGATTTTTTAAATGTTTCAATGGCAGTTGATAGTAGGGATACGTAAGAATTCGAACAGGTATTAAATTCCAAAATTGGACATTTGTCGGACGAGATATTAAAAAAAATCATCAAAAAGTTTTGATTTTCGAACCGACCCCGATTTTGACTAAAAACGTGATGTAACTTCTTGCCATTTGGTCGATTTTGGTCAATATTTTAATTTACATTTTTTTATTCCAATCGATAGTACTGATCCTTACGAGTCCAAAATTGTAAAAAATTCCAAAATCGGAAATTATTTGGCCGAGATATTAAAAAAAAATCATCAAAAAGATTTGATTTTCGAAACGACCCCGATTTTGACTAACAACGTGATGTAACCCCTTGTCATTTGGTCGATTTTGGTCAATATTTTAATTAACATTTTTTTATTCCAATCGATAGTACTGATCCTTACGAGTCCAAAATTGTAAAAAATTCCAAAATCGGAAATTATTTGGCCGAGATATTAAAAAAAAATCATCAAAAAGATTTGATTTTCGAAACGACCCCGATTTTGACTAAAAACGTGATGTAACTTCTTGCCATTTGGTCGATTTTGGTCAATATTTTGCTTTTCATTTTTTTGATTCCAATCGATAGTACTGATCCTTACGAGTCCAAAATGGTATAAAATTGTCGATTTTGGTCAAAATGTTGATTTTCATTTTTTGATGCCAAAAATCATCAAAAAAGGTTGGCTTTACAAACAAATCGTTTTTTGGTCAACAAATTTTTGAACCCATCGATTTTTAAAATGTTTCAATGGCAATTGATAGTAGGGATACGTAAGAATTCGAACAGGTATTAATTCTAAAATTGGACATTTGTCGGACGAGATATTAAAAAAAATCATCAAAAAGTTTTGATTTTCGAACCGACCCCGATTATGACAAAAAACGTGATGTAACGCCTTGCCATTTGGTCGATTTTGGTCAATATTTTGCTTTTCATTTTTTTTGGATTCCAATCGATAGTACTGATCCTTACGAGTCCAAAATTGTATAAAATTCCAAAATCGGACATTATTTGGCCGTGATATCTAAAAAATACATCAAAAAAGTTTTGATTTTCGAACCGACCCCGATTTTGACTAGAAACGTGATGTAACCCCATGTCATTTGGTCGATTTTGGTCAATATTTTGATTTTCATTTTTTTGCCAATCGATAGTACTGATCCTTACGAGTCCCAAATGGTATAAAATTCCAAATTTGAACATTTCCCGGCCGAGAAATTTAAAAAAAATCATCAAAAAAGGTTGGCTTTACAAACGAATCGTTTTTGGCCAACAAATTTTTTAACCCATCGATTTTTTAAATGTTTCAATGGCAGTTGATAGTAGGGATACGTAAGAATTCGAACAGGTATTAAATTCCAAAATTGGACATTTGTCGGACGAGATATTAAAAAAAAATCATCAAAAAAGTTTTGATTTTCGAACCTACCCCGATTTTGACTAAAAACGTGATGTAACTCCTTGCCATTTGGTCGATTTTGGTCAATATCTTACTTTTCATTTTTTTGCCAATCGATAGTACTGATCCTTACGAGTCCCAAATGGTATAAAATTCCAAATTTGAACATTTCCCGGCCGAGAAAATTATTTTTATTAATTTTTTTTTTTGATTCCAATGTAACTCCTTGTCATTTAGTCGATTTTGGTCAATATTTTGATTTTCAGTTTTTTGCCAATCGATAGTACTGATCCTTACGAGTCCCAAATGGTATAAAATTCCAAATTTGAACATTTCCCGGCCGAGAAATTTAAAAAAAATCATCAAAAAAGGTTGACTTTACAAACAAATCGTTTTTTGGTCAACAAATTTTTTAACCCATCGATTTTTTAAATGTTTCAATGGCAGTTGATAGTAGGGATACATAAGAATTCGAACAGGTATTAAATTCTAAAATTGGACATTTGTCGGACGAGATATTAAAAAAATATCATCAAAAAAGTTTTGATTTTCGAACCGACCCCGATTTTGACTAAAAATGTGATGTAACCCCTTGTCATTCGGTCGATTTTGGTCAATATTTTGATTTTCATTTTTTTGCCAATCGATAGTACTGATCCTTACGAGTCCCAATGGTATAAAATTCCAAATTTGAACATTTCCCGGCCGAGAAATTTAAAAAAAATCATCAAAAAAGGTTGGCTTTACAAACGAATCGTTTTTGGCCAACAAATTTTTTAACCCATCGATTTTTTAAATGTTTCAATGGCAGTTGATAGTAGGGATACGTAAGAATTCGAACAGGTATTAAATTCCAAAATTGGACATTTGTCGGACGAGATATTAAAAAAAAATCATCAAAAAAGTTTTGATTTTCGAACCTACCCCGATTTTGACTAAAAACGTGATGTAACTCCTTGCCATTTGGTCGATTTTGGTCAATATTTTACTTTTCATTTTTTTGCCAATCGATAGTACTGATCCTTACGAGTCCCAAATGGTATAAAATTCCAAATTTGAACATTTCCCGGCCGAGAAAATTATTTTTATTAATTTTTTTTTTGATTCCAATGTAACTCCTTGTCATTTAGTCGATTTTGGTCAATATTTTGATTTTCAGTTTTTTGCCAATCGATAGTACTGATCCTTACGAGTCCCAAATGGTATAAAATTCCAAATTTGAACATTTCCCGGCCGAGAAATTTAAAAAAAATCATCAAAAAAGGTTGGCTTTACAAACGAATCGTTTTTGGCCAACAAATTTTTTAACCCATCGATTTTTTAAATGTTTCAATGGCAGTTGATAGTAGGGATACGTAAGAATTCGAACAGGTATTAAATTCCAAAATTGGACATTTGTCGGACGAGATATTAAAAAAAATCATCAAAAAGTTTTGATTTTCGAACCGACCCCGATTTTGACTAAAAACGTGAAGTAACCCCTTGCCATTGGGTCGATTTTGGTCAATATTTTAATTTACATTTTTTTACTCCAATCGATAGTACTGATCCTTACGAGTCCAAAATTGTATAAAATTCCAAAATCGGACATTATTTGGCCGTGATATTAAAAAAATCATCAAAAAGTTTTGATTTTCGAACCTACCCCGATTTTGACTAAAAACGTGAAGTAACCCCTTGCCATTGGGTCGATTTTGGTCAATATTTTGCTTTTCATTTTTTTTTTTTCCAATGTAACTCCTTGCCATTCGTTCGATTTTGGTCAATATTTTGCTTTTCATTTTCTTTTGATTCCAATCGATAGTACTGATCCTTACGAGTCCAAAATTGTAAAAAATTCCAAAATCAGACATTATTTGGCCGAGATATTAAAAAAAAATCATCAAAAAATTTTGATTTTCGAACCGACCCCGATTTTGACTAAAAACGTGATGTAACCCCTTGTCATTTGGTCGATTTTGGTCAATATTTTAATTTACATTTTTTTATTCCAATCGATAGTACTGATCCTTACGAGTCCAAAATTGTAAAAATTCCAAAATCGAAAATTATTTGGCCGAGATGTTAAAAAAAAATCATCAAAAAATTTTGATTTTCGAAACGACCCCGATTTTGACTAAAAACGTGATGTAACCCCTTGCCATTTGGTCGATTTTGGTCAATATTTTGCTTTTCATTTTCTTTTGATTCCAATCGATAGTACTGATCCTTACGAGTCCAAAATTGTAAAAAATTCCAAAATCAGACATTATTTGGCCGAGATATTAAAAAAAAATCATCAAAAAATTTTGATTTTCGAAACGACCCCGATTTTGACTAAAAACGTGATGTAACCCCTTGCCATTTGGTCGATTTTGGTCAATATTTTGCTTTTCATTTTTTTTTTTTGATTCCAATCGATAGTACTGATCCTTACGAGTCCAAAATGGTATAAAATTGTCGACTTTGGTCAAAATGTTGATTTTCATTTTTTGATGCCAAAAATCATCAAAAAAGGTTGACTTTACAAACAAATCGTTTTTTGGTCAACAAATTTTTGAACCCATCGATTTTTTAAATGTTTCAATGGCAATTGATAGTAGGGATACGTAAGAATTCGAACAGGTATTAAATTCTAAAATTGGACATTTGTCGGACGAGATATTAAAAAAAATCATCAAAAAAGTTTTGATTTTCGAACCTACCCCGATTTTGACTAAAAACGTGAACGACCCCTTGCCATTGGGTCGATTTTGGTCAATATTTTAATTTACATTTTATTACTCCAATCGATAGTACTGATCCTTACGAGTCCAAAATTGTATAAAATTCCAAAATCAGACATTATTTGGCTGTGATATTTAAAAAAAATCGTCAAAAAAGTTTTGATTTTCGAACCGACCCCGATTATGACAAAAAACGTGATGTAACTCCTTGCCATTTGGTCGATTTTGGTCAATATTTTACTTTTCATTTTTTTGCCAATCGATAGTACTGATCCTTACGAGTCCCTAATGGTATAAAATTCCAAATTTGAACATTTCCCGGCCGAGAAATTTAAAAAAAATCATCAAAAAGGTTGGCTTTACAAACGAATCGTTTTTGGCCAACAAATTTTTTAACCCATCGATTTTTAAATGTTTCAATGGCAGTTGATAGTAGGGATACGTAAGAATTCGAACAGGTATTAAATTCCAAAATTGGACATTTGTCGGACGAGATATTAAAAAAAAATCATCAAAAAAGTTTTGATTTTCGAACCTACCCCGATTTTGACTAAAAACGTGAACGACCCCTTGCCATTGGGTCGATTTTGGTCAATATTTTAATTTACATTTTATTACTCCAATCGATAGTACTGATCCTTACGAGTCCAAAATTGTATAAAATTCCAAAATCAGACATTATTTGGCCGTGATATTTAAAAAAAATCGTCAAAAAAGTTTTGATTTTCGAACCGACCCCGATTATGACAAAAAACGTGATGTAACTCCTTGCCATTTGGTCGATTTTGGTCAATATTTTACTTTTCATTTTTTTGCCAATCGATAGTACTGATCCTTACGAGTCCCTAATGGTATAAAATTCCAAATTTGAACATTTCCCGGCCGAGAAAATTATTTTTATTAATTTTTTTTTGATTCCAATGTAACTCCTTGTCATTTAGTCGATTTTGGTCAATATTTTGATTTTCAGTTTTTTGCCAATCGATAGTACTGATCCTTACGAGTCCCAAATGGTATAAAATTCCAAATTTGAACATTTCCCGGCCGAGAAATTTAAAAAAATCATAAAAAAAGGTTGGCTTTACAAACGAATCGTTTTTGGCCAACAAATTTTTTAACCCATCGATTTTTTAAATGTTTCAATGGCAGTTGATAGTAGGGATACGTAAGAATTCGAACAGGTATTAAATTCCAAAATTGGACATTTGTCGGACGAGATATTAAAAAAAATCATCAAAAAGTTTTGATTTTCGAACCGACCCCGATTTTGACTAAAAACGTGATGTAACTCCTTGCCATTTGGTCGATTTTGGTCAATATTTTGCTTTTCATTTTTTTTGTCAATCGATAGTACTGATCCTTACTAGTCCTAAATTGTATAAAATTCCAAAATCGGACATTATTTGGCCGTGATATCTAAAAAAACATCAAAAAAGTTTTGATTTTCGAACCGACCCGATTTTGACTAAAAACGTGAAGTAACCCCTTGCCATTTGGTCGATTTTGGTCAATATTTTGCTTTTCATTTTTTTTTGATTCCAATGGATGGTACTGATCCTTACGAGTCCAAAATTGTATAAAATTCCAAAATCAAACATTATTTGGCCGTGATATTTAAAAAAATCGTCAAAAAAGTTTTGATTTTCGAACCGACCCCGATTTTGACTAAAAACGTGATGTAACCCTTGCCATTTGGTCGATTTTGGTCAATATTTTGATTTTCATTTTTTTTTTCCAATGTAACTCCTTGCCATTCGTTCGATTTTGGTCAATATTTTGCTTTTAATTTTTTTGATTCCAATCGATAGTACTGATCCTTACGAGTCCAAAATTGTAAAAAATTCCAAAATCAGACATTATTTGGCCGAGATATTAATAAAAAATCATCAAAAAGTTTTGATTTTCGAACCGACCCCGATTTTGACTAAAAACGTGATGTAACCCTTGCCATTTGGTCGATTTTGGTCAATATTTTGCTTTTCATTTTTTTTTTCCCAATGTAACTCCTTGCCATTCGTTCGATTTTGGTCAATATTTTAATTTACATTTTTTATTCCAATCGATAGTACTGATCCTTGCGAGTCCAAAATTGTAAAAAATTCCAAAATCGAAAATTATTTGGCCGAGATGTTAAAAAAAAATCATCAAGAAGATTTGATTTTCGAAACGACCCCGATTTTGACTAAAAACGTGATGTAACCCCTTGCCATTTGGTCGATTTTGGTCAATATTTTGCTTTTCCTTTTTTTTTTTTTGATTCCAATCGATAGTTCTGATCCTTACGAGTCCAAAATGGTATAAAATTGTCGATTTTGGTCAAAATGTTGATTTTCATTTTTTTGATGCCAAAAATCATCAAAAAAGGTTGACTTTACAAACAAATCGTTTTTTGGTCAACAAATTTTTGAACCCATCGATTTTTAAAATGTTTCAATGGCAATTGATAGTAGGGATACGTAAGAATTCGAACAGGTATTAATTCTAAAATTGGACATTTGTCGGACGAGATATTAAAAAAATCATCAAAAAGTTTTGATTTTCGAACCGACCCCGATTTTGACTAAAAACGTGATGTAACTCCTTGCCATTTGGTCGATTTTGGTCAATATTTTGCTTTTCATTTTTTTGTCAATCGATAGTACTGATCCTTACTAGTCCTAAATTGTATAAAATTCCAAAATCGGACATTATTTGGCCGTGATATCTAAAAAATCATCAAAAAGATTTGATTTTCGAAACGACCCCGATTTTGACTAAAAACGTGATGTAACTCCTTGCAAATTGGTCGATTTTGGTCAATATTTTGATTTTCATTTTTTTGCTAATCGATAGTACTGATCCTTACGAGTCCCAAATGGTATAAAATTCCAAATTTGAACATTTCCCGGCCGAGAAATTTAAAAAAAATCATCAAAAAAGGTTGGCTTTACAAACGAATCGTTTTTGGCCAACAAATTTTTTAACCCATCGATTTTTTAAATGTTTCATTGGTAGTTGATAGTAGGGATACGTAAGAATTCGAACAGGTATTAAATTCCAAAATTGGACATTTGTCGGACGAGATATTAAAAAAAATCATCAAAAAGATTTGATTTTCGAACCGACCCCGATTTTGACTAGAAACGTGATGTAACCCCTTGTCATTTGGTCGATTTTGGTCAATATTTTGATTTTCATTTTTTTGCCAATCGATAGTACTGATCCTTACGAGTCCCAAATGGTATAAAATTCCAAATTTGAACATTTCCCGGCCGAGAAATTTAAAAAAAATCATCAAAAAAGGTTGGCTTTACAAACGAATCGTTTTTGGCCAACAAATTTTTTAACCCATCGATTTTTTAAATGTTTCATTGGTAGTTGATAGTAGGGATACGTAAGAATTCGAACAGGTATTAAATTCCAAAATTGGACATTTGTCGGACGAGATATTAAAAAAAAAATCATCAAAAAGATTTGATTTTCGAAACGACTCCGATTTTGACTAAGAACGTGATGTAACTTCTTGCCATTTGGTCGATTTTGGTCAATATTTTGCTTTTAATTTTTTTGATTCCAATCGATAGTACTGATCCTTACGAGTCCAAAATTGTAAAAAATTCCAAAATCAGACATTATTTGGCCGATTTGACTAACAACGTGATGTAACCCCTTGTCATTTGGTCGATTTTGGTCAATATTTTAATTTACATTTTTTATTCCAATCGATAGTACTGATCCTTACGAGTCCAAAATTGTAAAAAATTCCAAAATCGGAAATTATTTGGACGAGATATTAAAAAAAAATCATCAAAAAGATTTGATTTTCGAAACGACCCCGATGTGGACTAAAAACGTGATGTAACTTCTTGCCATTTGGTCGATTTTGGTCAATATTTTGCTTTTAATTTTTTTGATTCCAATCGATAGTACTGATCCTTACGAGTCCAAAATTGTAAAAATTCCAAAATCAGACATTATTTGGCCGAGATATTAAAAAAAAATCATCAAAATGTTTTGATTTTCGAACCGACCCCGATTTTGACTAAAAACATGATGTATCCCCTTGTCATTTGGTCGATTTTGGTCAATATTTTGATTTTCAATTTCTGATTCCAATCGATAGTACTGATCCTTACGAGTCCAAAATAGTATAAAATTCCAAAATCGAAAATTATTTGGCCGAGATGTTAAAAAAAATCATCAAGAAGATTTGATTTTCGAAACGACCCCGATTTTGACTAAAAACGTGATGTAACCCCTTGCCATTTGGTCGATTTTGGTCAATATTTTGCTTTTCATTTTTTTTTTTTGATTCCAATCGATAGTTCTGATCCTTACGAGTCCAAAATGGTATAAAATTGTCGATTTTGGTCAAAATGTTGATTTTCATTTTTTGATGCCAAAAATCATCAAAAAGGTTGACTTTACAAACAAATCGTTTTTGGTCAACAAATTTTTGAACCCATCGATTTTTTAAATGTTTCAATGGCAGTTGATAGTAGGGATACGTAAGAATTCGAACAGGTATTAAATTCCAAAATTGGACATTTGTCGGACGAGATATTAAAAAAAATCATCAAAAAAGTTTTGATTTTCGAACCGACCCCGATTTTGACTAAAAACGTGATGTAACTTCTTGCCATTTGGTCGATTTTGGTCAATATTTTGCTTTTAATTTTTTGATTCCAATCGATAGTACTGATCCTTACGAGTCCCAAATGGTATAAAATTCCAAATTTGAACATTTCCCGGCCGAGAAATTTAAAAAAATCATCAAAAAGGTTGGCTTTACAAACGATACGTTTTTGGCCAACAAATTTTTTAACCCATCGATTTTTTAAATGTTTCAATGGCAGTTGATAGTAGGGATACGTAAGAATTCGAACAGGTATTAAATTCCAAAATTGGACATTTGTCGGACGAGATATTAAAAAAAAATCATCAAAAAAGTTTTGATTTTCGAACCGACCCCGATTTTGACTAAAAACGTGATGTAACTTCTTGCCATTTGGTCGATTTTGGTCAGTATTTTGCTTTTAATTTTTTTGATTCCAATCGATAGTACTGATCCTTACGAGTCCAAAATTGTAAAAAATTCCAAAATCAGACATTATTTGGCCGAGATATTAATAAAAAATCATCAAAAAGTTTTGATTTTCGAACCGACCCCGATTTTGACTAAAAACGTGATGTAACCCTTGCCATTTGGTCGATTTTGGTCAATATTTTGCTTTTCATTTTTTTTTTTTTCCAATGTAACTCCTTGCCATTCGTTCGATTTTGGTCAATATTTTGCTTTTCATTTTTTTTGTTTGATTCCAATCGATAGTACTGATCCTTACGAGTCCCAAATGGTATAAAATTCCAAATTTGAACATTTCCCGGCCGAGAAATATAAAAAAAATACATCAAAAAAGGTTGGCTTTACAAACGAATCGTTTTTGGCCAACAAATTTTTTAACCCATCGATTTTTTAAATGTTTCAATGGCAGTTGATAGTAGGGATACGTAAGAATTCGAACAGGTATTAAATTCCAAAATTGGACATTTGTCGGACGAGATATTAAAAAAAAATCATCAAAAAAGTTTTGATTTTCGAACCTACCCCGATTTTGACTAAAAACGTGAAGTAACCCCTTGCCATTGGGTCGATTTTGGTCAATATTTTAATTTACATTTTTTTACTCCAATCGATAGTACTGATCCTTACGAGTCCAAAATTGTATAAAATTCCAAAATCGGACATTATTTGGCCGTGATATTTAAAAAAATCGTCAAAAAGTTTTGATTTTCGAACCGACCCCGATTATGACAAAAAACGTGATGTAACTCCTTGCCATTTGGTCGATTTTTGTCAATATTTTACTTTTCATTTTTTTGCCAATCGATAGTACTGATCCTTACGAGTCCCAAATGGTATAAAATTCCAAATTTGAACATTTCCCGGCCGAGAAAATTATTTTTATTTATTTTTTTTTTTGATTCCAATGTAACTCCTTGTCATTTGGTCGATTTTGGTCAATATTTTGATTTTCAGTTTTTTGCCAATCGATAGTACTGATCCTTACGAGTCCCAAATGGTATAAAATTCCAAATTTGAACATTTCCCGGCCGAGAAATTTAAAAAAATCATCAAAAAAGGTTGGCTTTACAAACGAATCGTTTTTGGCCAACAAATTTTTTAACCCATCGATTTTTTAAATGTTTCAATGGCAGTTGATAGTAGGGATACGTAAGAATTCGAACAGGTATTAAATTCCAAAATTGGACATTTGTCGGACGAGATATTAAAAAAATCATCAAAAAAGTTTTGATTTTCGAACCGACCCCGATTTTGACTAAAAACGTGATGTAACTCCTTGCCATTTGGTCGATTTTGGTCAATATTTTGCTTTTAATTTTTTTGATTCCAATCGATAGTACTGATCCTTACGAGTCCTAAATTGTATAAAATTCCAAAATCGGACATTTTTTGGCCGTGATATCTAAAAAAACATCAACCAAGTTTTGATTTTCGAACCGACCCCGATTTTGACTAAAAACGTGATGTAACTCCTTGCCATTTGGTCGATTTTGGTCAATATTTTGCTTTTCATTTTTTTTGCCAATCGATAGTACTGATCCTTACTAGTCCTAAATTGTATAAAATTCCAAAATCGGACATTATTTGGCCGTGATATCTAAAAAAAACATCAAAAAAGTTTTGATTTTCGAACCGACCCCGATTTTGACTAAAAACGTAAAGTAACCCCTTGCCATTTGGTCGATTTTGGTCAATATTTTGCTTTTCATTTTTTTTGATTCCAATGGATGGTACTGATCCTTACGAGTCCAAAATTGTATAAAATTCCAAAATCAAACATTATTTGGCCGTGATATTTAAAAAAATCGTCAAAAAAGTTTTGATTTTCGAACCGACCCCGATTATGACAAAAAACGTGATGTAACTCCTTGCCACTTGGTCGATTTTGGTCAATATTTTGCTTTACATTTTTTTTTGATTCCAATCGATTGTAACCATCCTTACGAGTCCAAAATTGTATAAAATTCCAAAATCGGACATTATTTGGCCGAGATATTTAAAACAATCATCAAATAGTTTTGATATTCGAACCGACTAAAAACGTGATGTAACCCCTTGGCATATGGTCGATTTTGATCAATATTTTAATTTTCATTGTTTTCTTCCAATCGATAGTACTGATCCTTACGACTCCAAAATTGTAAAAAATTCCTAAATCAAACATTATTTGGCCGAGATATTAAAAAAAAATCATCAAAAAGTTTTGATTTTCGAACCAACCCCGATTTTGACTAAAAACGTGATGTAACCCCTTGTCATTTGGTCGATTTTGGTCAATATTTTGATTTTCATTTTTTGCCAATCGATAGTACTGATATTTACGAGTCCCAAATGGTATAAAATTCCAAATTTGAACATTTCCCGGCCGCGAAATTTAAAAAAAATTATCAAAAAAAGTTGGCTTTACAAACGAATCGTTTTTGGCCAACAAATTTTTTAACCCATCGATTTTTAAATGTTTCAATGGCAGTTGATAGTAGGGATACGTAAGAATTCGAACAGGTATTAAATTCCAAAATTGGACATTTGTCGGACGAGATATTAAAAAAAAATCATCTAAAAAGTTTTGATTTTCGAACCGACCCCGATTTTGACTAAAAACGTGAAGTAAGTCCTTGCCATTTTGCTTTACATTTTTTCTTGATTCCAATCGATTGTAACCATCCTTACGAGTCTAAAATTGTATAAAATTCCAAAATCGGACATTATTTGGCCGAGATATTTAAAACAATCATCAAATAGTTTTGATATTCGAACCGACTAAAAACGTGATGTAACCCCTTGGCATATGGTCGATTTTGATCAATATTTTAATTTTTATTGTTTTCTTCCAATCGATAGTACTGATCCTTACGACTCCAAAATTGTAAAAATTCCTAAATCAAACATTATTTGGCCGAGATATTAAAAAAAATCATCAAAAAGTTTTGATTTTCGAACCAACCCCGATTTTGACTAAAAACGTGACGTAACCCCTTGCCATTTGGTCGATTTTGGTCAATATTTTGCTTTTACATTTTTTTTGATTCCAATCGATTGTAACCATCCTTACGAGTCTAAAATTGTATAAAATTCCAAAATCGGACATTATTTGGCCGAGATATTTAAAACAATCATCAAATAGTTTTGATATTCGAACCGACTAAAAACGTGATGTAACCCTTTGGCATATGGTCGATTTTGATCAATATTTTAATTTTCATTGTTTTCTTCCAATCGATAGTACTGATCCTTACGACTCCAAAATTGTAAAAAATTCCTAAATCAAACATTATTTGGCCGAGATATTAAAAAAAAATCATCAAAAAGTTTTGATTTTCGAACCAACCCCGATTTTGACTAAAAACGTGATGTAACCCCTTGTCATTTGGTCGATTTTGGTCAATATTTTGATTTTCATTTTTTGCCAATCGATAGTACTGATATTTACGAGTCCCAAATGGTATAAAATTCCAAATTTGAACATTTCCCGGCCGCGAAATTTAAAAAAATTATCAAAAAAGTTGGCTTTACAAACGAATCGTTTTTGGCCAACAAATTTTTAACCCATCGATTTTTAAATGTTTCAATGGCAGTTGATAGTAGGGATACGTCAAGAATTCGAACAGGTATTAAATTCCAAAATTGGACATTTGTCGGACGAGATATTAAAAAAATCATCAAAAAAGTTTTGATTTTCGAACCGACCCCGATTTTGACTAAAAACGTGATGTAACTCCTTGCCATTTGGTCGATTTTGGTCAATATTTTGCTTTTCATTTTTTTTGCCAATCGATAGTACTGATCCTTACTAGTCCTAAATTGTATAAAATTCCAAAATCGGACATTATTTGGCCGTGATATCTAAAAAAACATCAACAAAGTTTTGATTTTCGAACCGACCCCGATTTTGACTAAAAACGTGATGTAACTCCTTGCCATTTGGTCGATTTTGGTCAATATTTTGCTTTTCATTTTTTTTGCCAATCGATAGTACTGATCCTTACTAGTCCTAAATTGTATAAAATTCCAAAATCGGACATTATTTGGCCGTGATATCTAAAAAAAACATCAAAAAAGTTTTGATTTTCGAACCGACCCCGATTTTGACTAAAAACGTAAAAGTAACCCCTTGCCATTTGGTCGATTTTGGTCAATATTTTGCTTTTCATTTTTTTGATTCCAATGGATGGTACTGATCCTTACGAGTCCAAAATTGTATAAAATTCCAAAATCAAACATTATTTGGCCGTGATATTTAAAAAAATCGTCAAAAAAGTTTTGATTTTCGAACCGACCCCGATTATGACAAAAAACGTGATGTAACTCCTTGCCATTTGGTCGATTTTGGACAATATTTTGCTTTACATTTTTTTTGATTCCAATCGATTGTAACCATCCTTACGAGTCCAAAATTGTATAAAATTCCAAAATCGGACATTTGGCCGAGATATTTAAAACAATCATCAAATAGTTTTGATATTCGAACCGACTAAAAACGTGATGTAACCCCTTGGCATATGGTCGATTTTGATCAATATTTTAATTTTCATTGTTTTCTTCCAATCGATAGTACTGATCCTTACGACTCCAAAATTGTAAAAAATTCCTAAATCAAACATTATTTGGCCGAGATATTAAAAAAAAATCATCAAAAAGTTTTGATTTTCGAACCAACCCCGATTTTGACTAAAAACGTGATGTAACCCCTTGCCATTTGGTCGATTTTGGTCAATATTTTGCTTTACATTTTTTTTTGATTCCAATCGATTGTAACCATCCTTACGAGTCTAAAATTGTATAAAATTCCAAAATCGGACATTATTTGGCCGAGATATTTAAAACAATCATCAAATAGTTTTGATATTCGAACCGACTAAAAACGTGATGTAACCCCTTGGCATATGGTCGATTTTGATCAATATTTTAATTTTCATTGTTTTCTTCCAATCGATAGTACTGATCCTTACGACTCCAAAATTGTAAAAAATTCCTAAATCAAACATTATTTGGCCGAGATATTAAAAAAAAATCATCAAAAAGTTTTGATTTTCGAACCAACCCCGATTTTGACTAAAAACGTGATGTAACCCCTTGTCATTTGGTCGATTTTGGTCAATATTTTGATTTTCATTTTTTTGCCAATCGATAGTACTGATATTTACGAGTCCCAAATGGTATAAAATTCCAAATTTGAACATTTCCCGGCCGCGAAATTTAAAAAAATTATCAAAAAAGTTGGCTTTACAAACGAATCGTTTTTGGCCAACAAATTTTTTAACCCATCGATTTTTAAATGTTTCAATGGCAGTTGATAGTAGGGATACGTAAGAATTCGAACAGGTATTAAATTCCAAAATTGGACATTTGTCGGACGAGATATTAAAAAAAAATCATCTAAAAAGTTTTGATTTTCGAACCGACCCCGATTTTGACTAAAAACGTGAAGTAAGTCCTTGCCATTTTGCTTTACATTTTTTCTTGATTCCAATCGATTGTAACCATCCTTACGAGTCCAAAATTGTATAAAATTCCAAAATCTAACATTATTTGGCCGTGATATTTAAAAAAATCGTCAAAAAAGTTTTGATTTTCGAAACGACCCCGATTATGACAAAAAACGTGATGTAACCCCTTGGCATATGGTCGATTTTGATCAATATTTTAATTTTAATTTTTTTATTTCAATCGATAGTACTGATCCTTACGAGTCCAAAATAGTAAAAAATATTACAATTGCGGACATTATTTGGCCGAGATATTAAAAAAAATCATCAAAAAAGTTTTGATTTTCGAACCGACCCCGATTTTGACTAAAAACGTGAAGTAACCCCTTGCCATTTGGTCGATTTTGGTCAATATTTTGCTTTTCATATTTTTTGATTCCAATCGATGGTACTGATCCTTACGAGTCCAAAATTGTTTAAATTTCCACAATCGGACATTATTTGGCCGAGATATTAAAAAAAATCATCAAAAAGTTTTGATTTTCGAACCGACCCCGATTTTGACTAAAAACGTGAAGTAACCCCTTGCCATTTGGTCGATTTTGGTCAATATTTTGATTTTCATTTTCTGATTCCAATCGATAGTACTGATCCTTACGAGTCCAAAATAGTATAAAATTCCAAAATCGGACATTTCTTGTCCGAGATATTAAAAAAATCATCAAAAATGATTGACTTTACAAACGAATCGTTTTTGGCCAACCAAATTTTTTAACACATCGATTTTTAAAATGTTTTAATGGTAATTGATAGTAGGGATACATACGAATTCAAAAAAGTATAAAATTCAAAAATTGTAAATTTCTTGGCAGAGATATAAAAAAATCATCAAAAAGGTTTGGATTTTCGAACCGACCCCGATTTTGACAAAACGTGCCAATTGGTCGATTTTGGTCAATATATTTTCATTTTCATTTTTTTTGATTCCAATCGATGGTACTGATCCTTACGAGTCCAAAATTGTATAATTCCAAAATCGGACATAATTTGGCCGTGATATTTAAAAAAATCGTCAAAAAAGTTTTGATTTTCGAACCGACCCCGATTATGACAAAAACGTGATGTAACTCCTTGCCATTTGGTCGATTTTGGACAATATTTTGCTTTACATTTTTTTTGATTCCAATCGATTGTAACCATCCTTACGAGTCCAAAATTGTATAAAATTCCAAAATCGGACATTTGGCCGAGATATTTAAAACAATCATCAAATAGTTTTGATATTCGAACCGACTAAAAACGTGAAGTAACCCCTTGGCATATGGTCGATTTTGATCAATATTTTAATTTTCATTTTTTTTATTCCAATCGATAGTACTGATCCTTACGACTCCAAAATTGTAAAAAATTCCAAAATCTGACATTATTTGTCCGAGATATTAAAAAAAATCATCAAAAAGTTTTGATTTTCGAACCAACTCCGATTTTGACTAAAAACGTGATGTAACCCCTTTTCATTTGGTCGATTTTGGTCAATATATTTTGCTTTTCATTTTTTTTTTCCAATGTAACTCCTTGTCATTTGGTCGATTTTGGTCAATATTTTGATTTTCATTTTTTTGCCAATCGATAGTACTGATCCTTACGAGTCCCAAATGGTATAAAATTCCAAATTTGAACATTTCCCGGCCGAGAAATTTAAAAAAAATGATCAAAAAAGGTTGGCTTTACAAACGAATCGTTTTTGGCCAACAAGATTTTTAACCCATCGATTTTTAAATGTTTCAATGGCAGTTGATGGATTCCAATCGATAGTACTGATCCTTACGAGTCCAAAATTGTATAAAATTCCAAAATCAAACATTATTTGGCCGTGATATTTAAAAAAATCGTCAAAAAAGTTTTGATTTTCGAAACGACCCCGATTATGACAAAAAACGTGATGTAACCCCTTGGCATATGGTCGATTTTGATCAATGTTTTAATTTTAATTTTTTTATTTCAATCGATAGTACGGATCCTTACGAGTCCAAAATAGTAAAAAATATTACAATTGCGGACATTATTTGGCCGAGATATTAAAAAAAATCATCAAAAAAGTTTTGATTTTCGAACCGACCCCGATTTTGACTAAAGACGTGAAGTAACCCCTTGCCATTTGGTCGATTTTGGTCAATATTTTGATTTTCATTTTCTGATTCCAATCGATAGTACTGATCCTTACGAGTCCAAAATAGTATAAAATTCCAAAATCGGACATTTCTTGTCCGAGATATTAAAAAAAAATCATCAAAAATGGTTGACTTTACAAACGAATCGTTTTTGGCCAACCAAATTTTTTAACACATAGATTTTTAAAATGTTTTAATGGCAATTGATAGAAGGGATACATACGAATTCGAAAATGTATAAAATTCAAAAATTGTACATTTCTTGGCAGAGATATAAAAAAATCATCAAAAAGGTTTGGATTTACGAACCGACCCCGATTTTAACAAAACGTGCCAATTGGTCGATTTTGGTCAATATATTTTGATTTTCATTTTTTTTGATTCCAATCGATGGTACTGATCCTTACAAGTCCAAAATTGTATAATTCCAAAATCGGACATTATTTGGCCGTGATATTTAAAAAAATCGTCAAAAAAGTTTTGATTTTCGAACCGACCCCGATTATGACAAATAACGTGATGTTACTCCTTGCCATTTGGTCGATTTTGGTCAATATTTTGCTTTTCATTTTTTTTGATTTCAATCGATTGTAACCATCCTTACGAGTCCAAAATTGTATAAAATTCCAAAATCAGACATTATTTGGCCGAGATATTAAAAAAAAATCATCAAAAAGTTTTGATTTTCGAACCGACCCCGATTTTGACTAAAAAGGTGAAGTAACCCCTTGCCATTTGGTCGATTTTGGTCAATATTTTGCTTTTCATTTTTTTGATTCCAATCGATGGTACTGATCCTTACGAGTCCAAAATTGTTTAAATTTCCAAAATCAAACATTATTTGGCCGAGATATTAAAAAAAAAATCATCAAAAATGGTTGACTTTACAAACGAATCGTTTTTGGCCAACCAAATTTTTTAACACATCGATTTTTTAAATGTTTTAGTGGCAATTGATAGTAGGGATACATACGAATTCGAAAAAGTATAAAATTCTAAAATTGTACATTTCTTGGCAGAGATATAAAAAAATCATCAAAAAGGTTTGGATTTTCGAACCGACCCCGATTTTGACAAAACGTGCCAATTGGTCGATTTAGGTCAATATATTTTGATTTTCATTTTTTTTGATTCCAATCGATGGTACTGATCCTTACAAGTCCAAAATTGTATAATTCCAAAATCGGACATTATTTGGCCGTGATATTTAAAAAAATCGTCAAAAAAGTTTTGATTTTCGAACCGACCCCGATTATGACAAAAAACGTGATGTTACTCCTTGCCATTTGGTCGATTTTGGTCAATATTTTGCTTTTCATTTTTTTTTTGATTTCAATCGATTGTAACCATCCGTACGAGTCCAAAATTGTATAAAATTCCAAAATCAGACATTATTTGGCCGAGATATTAAAAAAAAAATCATCAAAAAAGTTTTGATTTTCGAACCGACCCCGATTTTGACTAAAAACGTGAAGTAACCCCTTGCCATTTGGTCGATTTTGGTCAATATTTTGCTTTTCATTTTTTTGATTCCAATCGATGGTACTGATCCTTACGAGTCCAAAATTGTTTAAATTTCCAAAATCGAACATTATTTGGCCGAGATATTAAAAAAAATCATCAAAAATGGTTGACTTTACAAACGAATCGTTTTTGGCCAACCAAATTTTTTAACACATCGATTTTTTAAATGTTTTAATGGCAATTGATAGTAGGGATACATACGAATTCGAAAAAGTATAAAATTCTAAAATTGTACATTTCTTGGCAGAGATATAAAAAAATCATCAAAAAGGTTTGGATTTTCGAACCGACCCCGATTTTGACAAAACGTGCCAATTGGTCGATTTAGGTCAATATATTTTGATTTTCATGTTTTTTGATTCCAATCGATGGTACTGATCCTTACAAGTCCAAAATTGTATAATTCCAAAATCGGACATTATTTGGCCGTGATATTTAAAAAAATCGTCAAAAAAGTTTTGATTTTCGAACCGACCCCGATTATGACAAAAAACGTGATGTTACTCCTTGCCATTTGGTCGATTTTGGTCAATATTTTGCTTTTCATTTTTTTTTGATTTCAATCGATTGTAACCATCCGTACGAGTCCAAAATTGTATAAAATTCCAAAATCAGACATTATTTGGCCGAGATATTAAAAAAAAAATCATCAAAAAAGTTTTGATTTTCGAACCGACCCCGATTTTGACTAAAAACGTGAAGTAACCCCTTGCCATTTGGTCGATTTTGGTCAATATTTTAATTTACATTTTTTTATTTCATTCGATAGTACTGATCCTTACGAGTCCAAAATAGTAAAAAATTTTACAATTGCGGACATTATTTGGCCGAGATATTAAAAAAAAATCATCAAAAAAGTTTTGATTTTCGAACCGACCCCGATTTTGACTAAAAACGTGAAGTAACCCCTTGCCATTTGGTCGATTTTGGTCAATATTTTGATTTTCATTTTCTGATTCCAATCGATAGTACTGATCCTTACGAGTCCAAAATAGTATAAAATTCCAAAATCGGAGATTTCTTGTCCGAGATATTAAAAAACAATCATCAAAAATGGTTGACTTTACAAACGAATCGTTTTTGGCCAACCAAATTTTTTAACACATCGATTTTTAAAATGTTTTAATGGCAATTGATAGTAGGGATACATACGAATTCGAAAATGTATAAAATTCAAAAATTGTACATTTCTTGGCAGAGATATAAAAAAATCATCAAAAAGGTTTGGATTTTCGAACCGACCCCGATTTTGACAAAACGTGCCAATTGGTCGATTTTGGTCAATATATTTTGATTTTCATTTTTATACCCTTGCAGAGGGTATTATAATTTTGTCGTGAAATGTGTAACGCATAGAAGGAGACATCTCCGACCCCATAAAGTATATATATTCTTGATCAGCATCAACAGCCGAGTCGATATAGCCATGTCCGTCTGTCCGTCTGTCCGTCTGTCCGTCTGACCGTCTGTCCGTCTGTCTGTTTCTATGCGAACTAGTCCCTCAGTTTTAAAGCTATCTTAATGAAACTTTGCAGAAGTCCCTATTTCTGTTGCACGCAGCACATATGTCAAAACCAGCTGGATCGGACCACTATATCATATAGCTGCCATAGGAACGATCGGTCGAAAATTAAGTTTTTGTATGAAAAAACCTTTTGTTTATCAAGATATCTTGACCAATCTCGACATTTATTAGTTTTACTATGCTCCTCATATATATGCAAAATTCTATTAAGATCGGACCACTATATCATATAGCCGCCATAGGAACGATCGGTCGAAAATTAAGTTTTTGTATGAAAAAACATTTTGTTTGTCAAGATATCTTGACCAAACTCGGCATTTATTAGTTTTACTAAGCTCCTCATATATATGCAAAATCCTATTAAGATCGGACCACTATATCATATAGCTGCCATAGGAACGATCGGTCGAAAATTAAGTTTTTGTATGAAAAAACCTTTTGTTTATCAAGATATCTTGACCAAACTCGACATTTATTAGTTTTACTATGCTCCTCATATATAGGCGAAATCCTATTAAGATCGGACCACTATATCATATAGCTGCCATAGGAACGATTTGTCGAAAAGTAGGATCTTGTATGAAAAAATTTTGTTTTTCAAGATATCTTGACCAAACTCGGCATTTATTAGTTTAACTATGCTCCTCATATATATGCAAAATCCTATTAAGATCGGACCACTATATCATATAGCTGCCATAGGAACGATCGGTCAAAAATTAATTTAGTATGGAGAATTTTTGTTTTTCATGATTTTTCGATTAAACACGGCATTTAAAGATTTCACTATGCTCCCTTCATTTTTGCAAAATCTTATTTACATCGGTTTTTGATTAATATATTTTTTGTTTATCAATATACCTTGACCACACTCGGCCTTAACCATTTTCTCGGCATTAAAAGGTTGGGTCTGCAAGGGTATTAGATCTTCGGCATGCCGAAGATAGCCCTTCTTTCTCGTTTTTGATTCCAATCGATGGTACTGATCCTTACAAGTCCAAAATTGTATAATTCCAAAATCGGACATTATTTGGCCGTGATATTTAAAAAATCGTCAAAAAAGTTTTGATTTTCGAACCGACCCCGATTATGACAAAAAACGTAATGTTACTCCTTGCCATTTGGTCGATTTTGGTCAATATTTTGCTTTTCATTTTTTTTTGATTTCAATCGATTGTAACCATCCGTACGAGTCCACAATTGTATAAAATTCCAAAATCAGACATTATTTGGCCGAGATATTAAAAAAAAATCATCAAAAAAGTTTTGATTTTCGAACCGACCCCGATTTTGACTAAAAAGGTGAAGTAACCCCTTGCCATTTGGTCGATTTTGGTCAATATTTTGCTTTTCATTTTTTTGATTCCAATCGATGGTACTGATCCTTACGAGTCCAAAATTGTTTAAATTTCCAAAATCAAACATTATTTGGCCGAGATATTAAAAAAAAATCATCAAAAATGGTTGACTTTACAAACGAATCGTTTTTGGCCAACCAAATTTTTTAACACATCGATTTTTTAAATGTTTTAGTGGCAATTGATAGTAGGGATACATACGAATTCGAAAAAGTATAAAATTCTAAAATTGTACATTTCTTGGCAGAGATATAAAAAATCATCAAAAAGGTTTGGATTTTCGAACCGACCCCGATTTTGACAAAACGTGCCAATTGGTCGATTTAGGTCAATATATTTTGATTTTCATTTTTTTGATTCCAATCGATGGTACTGATCCTTACAAGTCCAAAATTGTATAATTCCAAAATCGGACATTATTTGGCCGTGATATTTAAAAAATCGTCAAAAAGTTTTGATTTTCGAACCGACCCCGATTATGACAAAAAACGTGATGTTACTCCTTGCCATTTGGTCGATTTTGGTCAATATTTTGCTTTTCATTTTTTTTTGATTTCAATCGATTGTAACCATCCGTACGAGTCCAAAATTGTATAAAATTCCAAAATCAGACATTATTTGGCCGAGATATTAAAAAAAAATCATCAAAAAGTTTTGATTTTCGAACCGACCCCGATTTTGACTAAAAACGTGAAGTAACCCCTTGCCATTTGGTCGATTTTGGTCAATATTTTAATTTACATTTTTTATTTCATTCGATAGTACTGATCCTTACGAGTCCAAAATAGTAAAAAATTTTACAATTGCGGACATTATTTGGCCGAGATATTAAAAAAATCATCAAAAAAGTTTTGATTTTCGAACCGACCCCGATTTTGACTAAAAACGTGAAGTAACCCCTTGCCATTTGGTCGATTTTGGTCAATATTTTGATTTTCATTTTCTGATTCCAATCGATAGTACTGATCCTTACGAGTCCAAAATAGTATAAAATTCCAAAATCGGAGATTTCTTGTCCGAGATATTAAAAAACAATCATCAAAAATGGTTGACTTTACAAACGAATCGTTTTTGGCCAACCAAATTTTTTAACACATCGATTTTTAAAATGTTTTAATGGCAATTGATAGTAGGGATACATACGAATTCGAAAATGTATAAAATTCAAAAATTGTACATTTCTTGGCAGAGATATAAAAAATCATCAAAAAGGTTTGGATTTTCGAACCGACCCCGATTTTGACAAAACGTGCCAATTGGTCGATTTTGGTCAATATATTTTGATTTTCATTTTTATACCCTTGCAGAGGGTATTATAATTTTGTCGTGAAATGTGTAACGCATAGAAGGAGACATCTCCGACCCCATAAAGTATATATATTCTTGATCAGCATCAACAGCCGAGTCGATATAGCCATGTCCGTCTGTCCGTCTGTCCGTCTGTCCGTCTGACCGTCTGTCCGTCTGTCTGTTTCTATGCGAACTAGTCCCTCAGTTTTAAAGCTATCTTAATGAAACTTTGCAGAAGTCCCTATTTCTGTTGCACGCAGCACATATGTCAAAACCAGCTGGATCGGACCACTATATCATATAGCTGCCATAGGAACGATCGGTCGAAAATTAAGTTTTTGTATGAAAAAACCTTTTGTTTATCAAGATATCTTGACCAATCTCGACATTTATTAGTTTTACTATGCTCCTCATATATATGCAAAATTCTATTAAGATCGGACCACTATATCATATAGCCGCCATAGGAACGATCGGTCGAAAATTAAGTTTTTGTATGAAAAAACATTTTGTTTGTCAAGATATCTTGACCAAACTCGGCATTTATTAGTTTTACTAAGCTCCGCATATATATGCAAAATCCTATTAAGATCGGACCACTATATCATATAGCTGCCATAGGAACGATCGGTCGAAAATTAAGTTTTTGTATGAAAAAACCTTTTGTTTATCAAGATATCTTGACCAAACTCGACATTTATTAGTTTTACTATGCTCCTCATATATAGGCGAAATCCTATTAAGATCGGACCACTATATCATATAGCTGCCATAGGAACGATTTGTCGAAAAGTAGGATCTTGTATGAAAAAAATTTTGTTTTTCAAGATATCTTGACCAAACTCGGCATTTATTAGTTTAACTATGCTCCTCATATATATGCAAAATCCTATTAAGATCGGACCACTATATCATATAGCTGCCATAGGAACGATCGGTCAAAAATTAATTTAGTATGGAGAATTTTTGTTTTTCATGATTTTTCGATTAAACACGGCATTTAAAGATTTCACTATGCTCCCTTCATTTTTGCAAAATCTTATTTACATCGGTTTTTGATTAATATATTTTTTGTTTATCAATATACCTTGACCACACTCGGCCTTAACCATTTTCTCGGCATTAAAAGGTTGGGTCTGCAAGGGTATTAGATCTTCGGCATGCCGAAGATAGCCCTTCTTTCTCGTTTTTGATTCCAATCGATGGTACTGATCCTTACAAGTCCAAAATTGTATAATTCCAAAATCGGACATTATTTGGCCGTGATATTTAAAAAAATCGTCAAAAAAGTTTTGATTTTCGAACCGACCCCGATTATGACAAAAAACGTAATGTTACTCCTTGCCATTTGGTCGATTTTGGTCAATATTTTGCTTTTCATTTTTTTTTGATTTCAATCGATTGTAACCATCCGTACGAGTCCACAATTGTATAAAATTCCAAAATCAGACATTATTTGGCCGAGATATTAAAAAAAAATCATCAAAAAAGTTTTGATTTTCGAACCGACCCCGATTTTGACTAAAAACGTGAAGTAACCCCTTGCCATTTGGTCGATTTTGGTCAATATTTTGCTTTTCATTTTTTTGATTCCAATCGATGGTACTGATCCTTACGAGTCCAAAATTGTTTAAATTTCCAAAATCAAACATTATTTGGCCGAGATATTAAAAAAAAATCATCAAAAATGGTTGACTTTACAAACGAATCGTTTTTGGCCAACCAAATTTTTTAACACATCGATTTTTTAAATGTTTTAATGGCAATTGATAGTAGGGATACATACGAATTCGAAAAAGTATAAAATTCTAAAATTGTACATTTCTTGGCAGAGATATAAAAAAATCATCAAAAAGGTTTGGATTTTCGAACCGACCCCGATTTTGACAAAACGTGCCAATTGGTCGATTTAGGTCAATATATTTTGATTTTCATTTTTTTGATTCCAATCGATGGTACTGATCCTTACGAGTCCAAAATTGTATAAAATTCCAAAATCGGACATTTCTTGTCCGAGATATTAAAAAAATCATCAAAAATGGTTGACTTTACAAACGAATAGTTTTTGGCCAACCAAATTTTTGAATACATCGATTTTTAAAATATTTTAATGTCAATTGATAGTAGGGATACATACGAATTCGAAAAAGTATGAAATTCAAAAATTGTACATTTCTTGGCAGAGATATAAAAAAACATCAAAAAGGTTTGGATTTTCGAACCGACCCTGATTTTGACAAACGTGCCAATTGGTCGATTTTGGTCAATATATTTTGATTTTCATTTTTTGATTCCAATCGATGGTACTGATCCTTACGAGTCCAAAATTGTATAAAATTCCAAAATCGGACATTATTTGGCCGTGATATTTAAAAAATCGTCAAAAAAGTTTTGATTTTCGAACCGACCCCGATTTTGACTAAAAACGTGAAGTAACCCCTTGCCATTTGGTCGATTTTGGTCAATATTTTGCTTTTCATTTTTTTGATTCCAATCGATGGTACTGATCCTTACGAGTCCAAAATTGTTTAAATTTCCAAAATCAAACATTATTTGACCGAGATATTAAAAAAAATCATCAAAAAAGTTTTGATTTTCGAACCGACCCCGATTTTGACTAAAAACGTGAAGTAACCCCTTGCCATTTGGTCGATTTAGGTCAATATTTTGCTTTTCATTTTTTTTGATTCCAATCGATGGTACTGATCCTTACGAGTCCAAAATTGTTTAAATTTCCAAAATCAAACATTATTTGACCGAGATATTAAAAAAAAATCATCAAAAAGTTTTGATTTTCGAACCGACCCCGATTTTGACTAAAAACGTGAAGTAACCCCTTGCCATTTGGTCGATTTTGGTCAATATTTTGATTTTCATTTTCTGATTCCAATCGATAGTACTGATCCTTACGAGTCCAAAATAGTATAAAATTCCAAAATCGGAGATTTCTTGTCCGAGATATTAAAAAACAATCATCAAAAATGGTTGACTTTACAAACGAATCGTCTTTGGCCAACCAAATTTTTTAACACATCGATTTTTAAAATGTTTTAATGGCAATTGATAGTAGGGATACATACGAATTCGAAAATGTATAAAATTCAAAAATTGTACATTTCTTGGCAGAGATATAAAAAATCATCAAAAAGGTTTGGATTTTCGAACCGACCCCGATTTTGACAAAACGTGCCAATTGGTCGATTTTGGTCAATATATTTTGATTTTCATTTTTTTGGATTCCAATCGATAGTACTGATCCTTACGAGTCCAAAATTGTATAAAATTCCAATATCGGACATTAGTTGGCCGTGATATCTAAAAAATACATCAAAAAAGTTTTGATTTTCGAAACGACCCCGATTTTGACTAAAAACGTGAAGTAACCCCTTGCCATTTGGTCGATTTTGGTCAATATTTTGCTTTTCATTTTTTTTGATTCCAATCGATGGTACTGATCCTTACGAGTCCAAAATTGTTTAAATTTCCAAAATCAAACATTATTTGACCGAGATATTAAAAAAAAAATCATGAAAAAAGTTTTGATTTTCGAACCGACCCCGATTTTGACTAAAAACGTGAAGTAACCCCTTGCCATTTGGTCGATTTTGGTCAATATTTTGATTTTCATTTTCTGATTCCAATCGATAGTACTGATCCTTACGAGTCCAAAATAGTATAAAATTCCAAAATCGGAGATTTCTTGTCCGAGATATTAAAAAACAATCATCAACGAGAAAGAAGGGCTATCTTCGGCATGCCGAAGATCTAATACCCTTTGCAGACCCAACCTTTTAATGCCGAGAAAATGGTTAAGGCCGAGTGTGGTCAAGGTATATTGATCAACAAAAAATATATTAATCAAAAACCGATGTAAATAAGATTTTGCAAAAATGAAGGGAGCATAGTGAAATCTTTAAATGCCGTGTTTAATCGAAAAATCATGAAAAACAAAAATTCTCCATACTAAATTAATTTTTGACCGATCGTTCCTATGGCAGCTATATGATCTAGTGGTCCGATCTTAATAGGATTTTGCATATATATGAGGAGCATAGTTAAACTAATAAATGCCGAGTTTGGTCAAGATATCTTGAAAAACAAAATTTTTTTCATACAAGATCCTACTTTTCGACAAATCGTTCCTATGGCAGCTATATGATATAGTGGTCCGATCTTAATAGGATTTCGCCTATATATGAGGAGCATAGTAAAACTAATAAATGTCGAGTTTGGTCAAGATATCTTGATAAACAAAAGGTTTTTTCATACAAAAACTTAATTTTCGACCGATCGTTCCTATGGCAGCTATATGATATAGTGGTCCGATCTTAATAGGATTTTGCATATATATGAGGAGCTTAGTAAAACTAATAAATGCCGAGTTTGGTCAAGATATCTTGACAAACAAAATGTTTTTTCATACAAAAACTTAATTTTCGACCGATCGTTCCTATGGCGGCTATATGATATAGTGGTCCGATCTTAATAGAATTTTGCATATATATGAGGAGCATAGTAAAACTAATAAATGTCGAGATTGGTCAAGATATCTTGATAAACAAAAGGTTTTTTCATACAAAAACTTAATTTTCGACCGATCGTTCCTATGGCAGCTATATGATATAGTGGTCCGATCCAGCTGGTTTTGACATATGTGCTGCGTGCAACAGAAATAGGGACTTCTGCAAAGTTTCATTAAGATAGCTTTAAAACTGAGGGACTAGTTCGCATAGAAACAGACAGACGGACAGACGGACAGACGGTCAGACGGACAGACGGACAGACGGACAGACGGACATGGCTATATCGACTCGGCTGTTGATGCTGATCAAGAATATATATACTTTATGGGGTCGGAGATGTCTCCTTCTATGCGTTACACATTTCACGACAAAATTATAATACCCTCTGCAAGGGTATAAAAATGGTTGACTTTACAAACGAATCGTTTTTGGCCAACCAAATTTTTTAACACATCGATTTTTAAAATGTTTTAATGGCAATTGATAGTAGGGATACATACGAATTCGAAAATGTATAAAATTCAAAAATTGTACATTTCTTGGCAGAGATATAAAAAAATCATCAAAAAGGTTTGGATTTTCGAACCGACCCCGATTTTGACAAAACGTGCCAATTGGTCGATTTTGGTCAATATATTTTGATTTTCATTTTTTTGGATTCCAATCGATAGTACTGATCCTTACGAGTCCAAAATTGTATAAAATTCCAAATTTGAACATTTCCCGCCCGAGAAATTTAAAAAAAATCATCAAAAGAGGTTGGCTTTACAAACGAATCGTTTTTGGCCAACAAATTTTTTAACCAATCGATTTTTTAAATGTTTCAATGGCAGTTGATAGTAGGGAATCGTAAGAATTCGAACAGGTATTAAATTTCAAAATTGGACATTTGTCGGACGAGATATTAAAAAAAAATCATCAAAAAAGTATTGATTTTCGAACCGACCCCGATTTTGACTAAAAACTTGAAGTAACCCCTTGCCATTTGGTCGATTTTGATCAATATTTTGCTTTTCATTTTTTTGATTCCAATCGATAGTACTGATCCTTACGAGTCTAAAATGGTATAAAATTGTCGACTTTGGTCAAAATGTTGATTTTCATTTTTTTGATGCCAAAAATCATCAAAAAAGGTTGACTTTACAAACAAATCGTTTTTTGGTCAACAAATTTTTGAACCCATCGATTTTTAAAATGTTTCAATGGCAATTGATAGTAGGGATACGTAAGAATTCGAACAGGTATTAAATTCTAAAATTGGACATTTGTCGGACGAGATATTAAAAAAAATCATCAAAAAGTTTTGATTTTCGAACCGATCCCGATTATGACAAAAAACGTGATGTAACTCCTTGCCATTTGGTCGATTTTGTTCAATATTTTGCTTTTCATTTTTTTGGATTCCAATCGATAGTACTGATCCTTACGAGTCCAAAATTGTATAAAATTCCAAAATCTGACATTATTTGGCCGTGATATCTAAAAAATACATCAAAAAAGTTTTGATTTTCGAACCGACCCCGATTTTGACTAAAAACGTGATGTAACCCCTTGTCATTTGGTCGATTTTGGTCAATATTTTGATTTTCATTTTTTTGCCAATCGATAGTACTGATCCTTACGAGTCCCAAATGGTATAAAATTCCAAATTTGAACATATCCCGGCCGAGAAATTTAAAAAAATCATCAAAAAAGGTTGGCTTTACAAACGAATCGTTTTTGGCCAACAAATTTTTTAACCCATCGATTTTTTAAATGTTTCAATGGCAGTTGATAGTAGGGATACGTAAGAATTCGAACAGGTATTATATTCTAAAATTGGACATTTGTCGGACGAGATATTAAAAAAAATCATCAAAAAGTTTTGATTTTCGAACCTTACGAGTCCAAAATTGTATAAAATTCCAAAATCAAACATTATTTGGCCGTGATATTTAAAAAAATCGTCAAAAAGTTTTGATTTTCGAAACGACCGCGATTATGACAAAAAACGTGATGTAACCCCTTGGCATATGGTCGATTTTAATCAATGTTTTAATTTTAATTTTTTTATTTCAATCGATAGTACTGATCCTTACGAGTCCAAAATAGTAAAAAATATTACAATTGCGGACATTATTTGGCCGAGATATTAAAAAAAAATCATCAAAAAAGTTTTGATTTTCGAACCGACCCCGATTATGACAAAAAACGTGATGTAACCCCTGGTCATTTGGTCTATTTTGGTCAATATTTTGATTTTCATTTTTTTGCCAATCGATAGTACTGATCCTTACGAGTCCCAAATGGTATAAAATTCCAAATTTGAACATTTCCCGCCCGAGAAATTTAAAAAAATCATCAAAAGAGGTTGGCTTTACAAACGAATCGTTTTTGGCCAACAAATTTTTTAACCAATCGATTTTTTAAATGTTTCAATGGCAGTTGATAGTAGGGATACGTAAGAATTCGAACAGGTATTAAATTCCAAAATTGGACATTTGTCGGACGAGATATTAAAAAAAATCATCAAAAAGTATTGATTTTCGAACCGACCCCGATTTTGACTAAAAACTTGAAGTAACCCCTTGCCATTTGGTCGATTTTGGTCAATATTTTGCTTTTCATTTTTTGATTCCAATCGATAGTACTGATCCTTACGAGTCTAAAATGGTATAAAATTGTCGACTTTGGTCAAAATGTTGATTTTCATTTTTTGATGCCAAAAATCATCAAAAAAGGTTGACTTTACAAACAAATCTTTTTTTGGTCAACAAATTTTTGAACCCATCGATTTTTTAAATGTTTCAATGGCAATTGATAGTAGGGATACGTAAGAATTCGAACAGGTATTAAATTCTAAAATTGGACATTTGTCGGACGAGATATTAAAAAAATCATCAAAAAGTTTTGATTTTCGAACCGATCCCGATTATGACAAAAAACGTGATGTAACTCATTGCCATTTGGTCGATTTTGTTCAATATTTTGCTTTTAATTTTTTTGGATTCCAATCGATAGTACTGATCCTTACGAGTCCAAAATTTTATAAAATTCCAAAATCTGACATTATTTGGCCGTGATATCTAAAAAATACATCAAAAAGTTTTGATTTTCGAACCGACCCCGATTTTGACTAAAAACGTGATGTAACCCCTTGTCATTTGGTCGATTTTGGTCAATATTTTGATTTTCATTTTTTTGCCAATCGATAGTACTGATCCTTACGAGTCCCAAATGGTATAAAATTCCAAATTTGAACATTTCCCGGCCGAGAAATTTAAAAAAATCATCAAAAAAGGTTGGCTTTACAAACGAATCGTTTTTGGCCAACAAATTTTTTAACCCATCGATTTTTTAAATGTTTCAATGGCAGTTGATAGTAGGGATACGTAAGAATTCGAACAGGTATTATATTCTAAAATTGGACATTTGTCGGACGAGATATTAAAAAAATCATCAAAAAGTTTTGATTTTCGAACCTTACGAGTCCAAAATTGTATAAAATTCCAAAATCAAACATTATTTGGCCGTGATATTTAAAAAAATCGTCAAAAAGTTTTGATTTTCGAAACGACCCCGATTATGACAAAAAACGTGATGTAACCCCTTGGCATATGGTCGATTTTGATCAATGTTTTAATTTTAATTTTTTTATTTCAATCGATAGTACTGATCCTTACGAGTCCAAAATAGTAAAAAATATTACAATTGCGGACATTATTTGGCCGAGATATTAAAAAAAATCATCAAAAAGTTTTGATTTTCGAACCGACCCCGATTTTGACTAAAAACGTGAAGTAACCTTGCCATTTGGTCGATTTTGGTCAATATTTTGCTTTTCATTTTTTTGATTCCAATCGATGGTACTGATCCTTACGAGTCCAAAATTGTTTAAATTTCCAAAATCGGACATTATTTGGCCGAGATATTAAAAAAAAATCATCAAAAAAAGTTTTGATTTTCGAACCGACCCCGATTATGACAAAAAACGTGATGTAACCCCTGGTCATTTGGTCTATTTTGGTCAATATTTTGATTTCCATTTTTTTGCCAATCGATAGTACTGATCCTTACGAGTCCCAAATGGTATAAAATTCCAAATTTGAACATTTCCCGCCCGAGAAATTTAAAAAAATCATCAAAAGAGGTTGGCTTTACAAACGAATCGTTTTTGGCCAACAAATTTTTTAACCAATCGATTTTTAAATGTTTCAATGGCAGTTGATAGTAGGGATACGTAAGAATTCGAACAGGTATTAAATTCTAAAATTGGACATTTGTCGGACGAGATATTAAAAAAATCATCAAAAAGTTTTGATTTTCGAACCGATCCCGATTATGACAAAAAACGTGATGTAACTCCTTGCCATTTGGTCGATTTTGTTCAATATTTTGCTTTTCATTTTTTTGGATTCCAATCGATAGTACTGATCCTTACGAGTCCAAAATTGTATAAAATTCCAAAATCTGACATTATTTGGCCGTGATATCTAAAAAATACATCAAAAAGTTTTGATTTTCGAACCGACCCCGATTTTGACTAAAAACGTGATGTAACCCCTTGTCATTTGGTCGATTTTGGTCAATATATTGATTTTCATTTTTTTGCCAATCGATAGTACTGATCCTTACGAGTCCCAAATGGTATAAAATTCCAAATTTGAACATTTCCCGGCCGAGAAATTTAAAAAAATCATCAAAAAAGGTTGGCTTTACAAACGAATCGTTTTTGGCCAACAAATTTTTTAACCCATCGATTTTTTAAATGTTTCAATGGCAATTGATAGTAGGGATACGTAAGAATTCGAACAGGTATTAAATTCTAAAATTGGACATTTGTCGGACGAGATATTAAAAAAATCATCAAAAAGTTTTGATTTTCGAACCTTACGAGTCCAAAATTGTATAAAATTCCAAAATCAAACATTATTTGGCCGTGATATTTAAAAAAATCGTCAAAAAAGTTTTGATTTTCGAAACGACCCCGATTATGACAAAAAACGTGATGTAACCCCTTGGCATATGGTCGATTTTGATCAATGTTTTAATTTTAATTTTTTTATTTCAATCGATAGTACTGATCCTTACGAGTCCAAAATAGTAAAAAATATTACAATTGCGGACATTATTTGGCCGAGATATTAAAAAAAAATCATCAAAAAAGTTTTGATTTTCGAACCGACCCCGATTTTGACTAAAAACGTGAAGTAACCATGCCATTTGGTCGATTTTGGTCAATATTTTGCTTTTCATTTTTTTTGATTCCAATCGATAGTACTGATCCTTACGAGTCCAAAATTGTATAAAATTCCAAAATCGGACATTAGTTGGCCGTGATATCTAAAAAATACATCAAAAAAGTTTTGATTTTCGAAACGACCCCGATTTTGACTAAAAACGTGATGTAACCCCTGGTCATTTGGTCTATTTTGGTCAATATTTTGATTTTCCTTTTTTTTGCCAATCGATAGTACTGATCCTTACGAGTCCCAAATGGTATAAAATTCCAAATTTGAACATTTCCCGGCCGAGAAATTTAAAAAAATCAACAAAAAGGTTGGCTTTACAAACGAATCGTTTTTGGCCAACAAATTTTTTAACCCATCGATTTTTTAAATGTTTCAATGGCAGTTGATAGTAGGGATACGTAAGAATTCGAACAGGTATTATATTCTAAAATTGGACATTTGTCGGACGAGATATTAAAAAAATCATCAAAAGTTTTGATTTTCGAACCTTACGAGTCCAAAATTGTATAAAATTCCAAAATCAAACATTATTTGGCCGTGATATTTAAAAAAATCGTCAAAAAGTTTTGATTTTCGAAACGACCCCGATTATGACAAAAAACGTGATGTAACCCCTTGGCATATGGTCGATTTTGATCAATTTTTTAATTTTAATTTTTTTATTTCAATCGATAGTACTGATCCTTACGAGTCCAAAATAGTAAAAAATATTACAATTGCGGACATTATTTGGCCGAGATATTAAAAAAATCATCAAAAAAGTTTTGATTTTCGAACCGACCCCGATTTTGACTAAAAACGTGAAGTAACCTTGCCATTTGGTCGATTTTGGTCAATATTTTGCTTTTCATTTTTTTGATTCCAATCGATGGTACTGATCCTTACGAGTCCAAAATTGTTTAAATTTCCAAAATCGGACATTATTTGGCCGAGATATTAAAAAAAATCATCAAAAAAGTTTTGATTTTCGAACCGACCCCGATTATGACAAAAAACGTGATGTAACTCCTTGCCATTTGGTCGATTTTGTTCAATATTTTGCTTTTAATTTTTTTGGATTCCAATCGATAGTACTGATCCTTACGAGTCCAAAATTGTATAAAATTCCAAAATCAAACATTATTTGGCCGTGATATTTGAAAAAATCGTCAAAAAAGTTTTGATTTTCGAAACGACCCCGATTATGACAAAAAACGTGATGTAACCCCTTGGCATATGGTCGATTTTGATCAATATTTTAATGTTAATTTTTTTTATTTCAATCGATAGTACTGATCCTTACGAGTCCAAAATAGTAAAAAATATTACAATTGCGGACATTATTTGGCCGAGATATTAAAAAAAATCATCAAAAAGTTTTGATTTTCGAACCGACCCCGATTTTGACTAAAAACGTGAAGTAACCTTGCCATTTGGTCGATTTTGGTCAATATTTTGCTTTTCATTTTTTTTGATTCCAATCGATAGTACTGATCCTTACGAGTCCAAAATTGTATAAAATTCCAAAATCGGACATTAGTTGGCCGTGATATCTAAAAAATACATCAAAAAGTTTTGATTTTCGAAACGACCCCGATTTTGACTAAAAACGTGATGTAACCCCTGGTCATTTGGTCTATTTTGGTCAATATTTTGATTTTCATTTTTTGCCAATCGATAGTACTGATCCTTACGAGTCCCAAATGGTATAAAATTCCAAATTTGAACATTTCCCGGCCGAGAAATTTAAAAAAATCAACAAAAAGGTTGGCTTTACAAACGAATCGTTTTTGGCCAACAAATTTTTTAACCCATCGATTTTTTAAATGTTTCAATGGCAGTTGATAGTAGGGATACGTAAGAATTCGAACAGGTATTATATTCTAAAATTGGACATTTGTCGGACGAGATATTAAAAAAATCATCAAAAAGTTTTGATTTTCGAACCTTACGAGTCCAAAATTGTATAAAATTCCAAAATCAAACATTATTTGGCCGTGATATTTAAAAAAATCGTCAAAAAAGTTTTGATTTTCGAAACGACCCCGATTATGACAAAAAACGTGATGTAACCCCTTGGCATATGGTCGATTTTGATCAATATTTTAATTTTAATTTTTTTATTTCAATCGATAGTACTGATCCTTACGAGTCCAAAATAGTAAAAAATATTACAATTGCGGACATTATTTGGCCGAGATATTAAAAAAAAATCATCAAAAAAGTTTTGATTTTCGAACCGACCCCGATTTTGACTAAAAACGTGAAGTAACCTTGCCATTTGGTCGATTTTGGTCAATATTTTGCTTTTCATTTTTTTTGATTCCAATCGATGGTACTGATCCTTACGAGTCCAAAATTGTTTAAATTTCCAAAATCGGACATTATTTGGCCGAGATATTAAAAAAAAAATCATCAAAAAAGTTTTGATTTTCGAACCGACCCCGATTATGACAAAAAACGTGATGTAACTCCTTGCCATTTGGTCGATTTTGTTCAATATTTTGCTTTTAATTTTTTTGGATTCCAATCGATAGTACTGATCCTTACGAGTCCAAAATTGTATAAAATTCCAAAATCAAACATTATTTGGCCGTGATATTTGAAAAAATCGTCAAAAAGTTTTGATTTTCGAAACGACCCCGATTATGACAAAAAACGTGATGTAACCCCTTGGCATATGGTCGATTTTGATCAATATTTTAATGTTAATTTTTTTATTTCAATCGATAGTACTGATCCTTACGAGTCCAAAATAGTAAAAAATATTACAATTGCGGACATTATTTGGCCGAGATATTAAAAAAAATTCATCAAAAAAGTTTTGATTTTCGAACCGACCCCGATTTTGACTAAAAACGTGAAGTAACCCCTTGCCATTTGGTCGATTGTGGTCAATATTTTGCTTTTCATTTTTTTGATTCCAATCGATGGTACTGATCCTTACGAGTCCAAAATTGTATAAAATTCCAAAATCAGACATTATTTGGCCGAGATATTAAAAAAAAATCATCAAAAAAGTTTTGATTTTCGAACCGACCCCGATTTTGACAAAAAACGTGATGTAACCCCTTGCCATTTGGTCGATTTTGGTCAATATTTTGATTTTCATTTTCTGATTCCAATCGATAGTACTGATCCTTACGAGTCCAAAATGTTATAAAATTCCAAAATCGGACATTTCTTGTCCGAGATATTAAAAAAATCATCAAAAATGGTTGACTTTACAAACGAATCGTTTTTGGCCAACCAAATTTTTTAACACATCGATTTTTTAAATGTTTTAATGGCAATTGATAGTAGGGATACATACGAATTCGAAAAAGTATAAAATTCTAAAATTGTAAATTTCTTGGCAGAGATATAAAAAAATCATCAAAAAGGTTTGGATTTTCGAACCGACCCCGATTTTGACAAAACGTGCCATTTGGTCGATTTTGGTCAATATTTTGCTTTTCATTTTTATTTGATTCCAATCGATTGTAACCATCCTTACGAGTCCAAAATTGTATAAAATTCCAAAATCAGACATTATTTGGCCGAGATATTAAAAAAAAATCATCAAAAAAGTTTTGATTTTCGAACCGACCCCGATTTTGACAAAACGTGCCAATTGGTCGATTTAGGTCAATATATTTTGATTTTCATTTTTTTTTATTCCAATCGAGGGTACTGATCCTTACGAGTCCAAAATTGTATAATTCCAAAATCGGAAATTATTTGGACGAGATTAAAAAAAAAAATCCCGATTTTGACAAAAAACGTGCCAATTGGTCGATTTTGGTCAATATATTAATTTTCATTTTTTTATTCCAATCGATAGTACTGATCCTTACGAGTCCAAAATTGTATAAAATTCCAAAATCGGACATTATTTGGCCGTGATATCTAAAAAAACAACATAAAAGTTTAGATTTTCGAACCGACCCCGATTTTGACTAAAAACGTGATGTGACCCCTTGTCATTTGGTCGATTTTGGTCAATATTTTGATTTTCATTTTTTTGCCAATCGATAGTACTGATCCTTACGAGTCCCAAATGGTATAAAATTCCAAATTTGATCATTTCCCGGCCGAGAAATTTAAAAAAAAATCATCAAAAAAGGTTGGCTTTACAAACGAATCGTTTTTGGCCAACAAATTTTTCAACCCCTCGATTTTTTAAATGTTTCAATGGCAGTTGATAGTAGGGATACGTAAGAATTCGAACAGGTATTAAATTCCAAAATTGGACATTTGTCGGACGAGATATTAAAAAAAATCATCAAAAAAGTTTTGATTTTCGAACCGACCCCGATTTTGACTAAAAACGTGAAGTAACCCCTTGCCATTTGGTCGATTTTGGTCAATATTTTGCTTTTCATTTTTTTTGATTCCAATGGATGGTACTGATCCTTACGAGTCCAAAATTGTATAAAATTCCAAAATCAAACATTATTTGGCCGTGATATTTAAAAAAAATCGTCAAAAAAGTTTTGATTTTCGAACCGACCCCGATTATGACAAAAAACGTGATGTAACTCCTTGCCATTTGTTCGATTTTGTTCAATATTTTGCTTTTCATTTTTTTGATTCCAATCGATTGTAACCATCCTTACGAGTCCAAAATTGTATAAAATTCCAAAATCGGACATTATTTGGCCGAGATATTTAAAAAAATCATCAAAAAAGTTTTGATATTCGAACCGACTAAAAACGTGAAGTAACCCCTTGCCATTTGGTCGATTTTGATCAATATTTTAATTTTCATATTCTGATTCCAATCGATAGTACTGATCCTTACGAGTCCAAAATAGTATAAAATTCCAAAATCGGACATTTCTTGTCCGAGATATTAAAAAAAAAATCATCAAAAATGGTTGACTTTACAAACGAATCGTTTTTGGCCAACCAAATTTTTTAACACATCGATTTTTTAAATGTTTTAATGGCGATTTTGACAAAACGTGCCAATTGGTCGATTTTGGTCAATATATTTTGATTTTCATTTTTTTGATTCCAATCGAGGGTACTGATCCTTACGAGTCCAAAATTGTATAATTCCAAAATCGGAAATTATTTGGACGAGATTTAAAAAAAAAAATCCCGATTTTGACAAAAAACGTGCCAATTGGTCGATTTTGGTCAATATTTTAATTTTCATTTTTTTGCCAATCGATAGTACTGATCCTTACGAGTCCCAAATGGTATAAAATTCCAAATTTGAACATTTCCCGGCCGAGAAATTTAAAAAAAAAATCATCAAAAAAGGTTGGCTTTACAAACGAATCGTTTTTGGCCAACAAATTTTTCAACCCATCGATTTTTAAATGTTTCAATGGCAGTTGATAGTAGGGATACGTAAGAATTCGAACAGGTATTAAATTCCAAAATTGGACATTTGTCGGACGAGATATTAAAAAAAAATCATCAAAAAAGTTTTGATTTTCGAACCGACCCCGATTTTGACTAAAAACGTGAAGTAACCCCTTGCCATTTGGTCGATTTTGATCAATATTTTAATTTTCATATTCTGATTTCAATCGATAGTACTGATCCTTACGAGTCCAAAATAGTATAAAATTCCAAAATCGGACATTTCTTGTCCGAGATATTAAAAAAATCATCAAAAATGGTTGACTTTACAAACAAATCGTTTTTGGCCAACCAAATTTTTTAACACATCGATTTTTTAAATGTTTTAATGGCAATTGATAGTAGGGACACATACGAATTCGAAAATGTATAAAATTCAAAAATTGTACATTTCTTGGCAGAGATATAAAAAAATCATCAAAAAGGTTTGGATTTTCGAACCGACCCCGATTTTGACAAAACGTGCCAATTGGTCGATTTAGGTCAATATATTTTGATTTTCATTTTTTTGATTCCAATCGAGGGTACTGATCCTTACGAGTCCAAAATTGTATAATTCCAAAATCGGAAATTATTTGGACGAGATTAAAAAAAAAAAATCCCGATTTTGACAAAAAACGTGCCAATTGGTCGATTTTGGTCAATATTTTAATTTTCATTTTTTTTATTCCAATCGATAGTACTGATCCTTACGAGTCCAAAATTGTATAAAATTCCAAAATCGGACATTATTTGGCCGTGATATCTAAAAAAACAACATAAAAGTTTTGATTTTCGAACCGACCCCGATTTTGACTAAAAACGTGATGTAACCCCTTGTCATTTGGTCGATTTTGGTCAATATTTTGATTTTCATTTTTTTGCCAATCGATAGTACTGATCCTTACGAGTCCCAAATGGTATAAAATTCCAAATTTGAACATTTCCCGGCCGAGAAATTTAAAAAAAATCATCAAAAAGGTTGGCTTTACAAACGAATCGTTTTTGGCCAACAAATTTTTCAACCCCTCGATTTTTTAAATGTTTCAATGGCAGTTGATAGTAGGGATACGTAAGAATTCGAACAGGTATTAAATTCCAAAATTGGACATATGTCGGACGAGATATTAAAAAAAAAATCATCAAAAAAGTTTTGATTTTCGAACCGACCCCGATTTTGACTAAAAACGTGATGTGACCCCTTGTCATTTGGTCGATTTTGGTCAATATTTTGATTTTCATTTTTTTGCCAATCGATAGTACTGATCCTTACGAGTCCCAAATGGTATAAAATTCCAAATTTGAACATTTCCCGGCCGAGAAATTTAAAAAAAATCATCAAAAAAGGTTGGCTTTACAAACGAATCGTTTTTGGCCAACAAATTGTTCAACCCCTCGATTTTTTAAATGTTTCAATGGCAGTTGATAGTAGGGATACGTAAGAATTCGAACAGGTATTAAATTCCAAAATTGGACATTTGTCGGACGAGATATTAAAAAAAAATCATCAAAAAAGTTTTGATTTTCGAACCGACCCCGATTTTGACTAAAAACGTGAAGTAACCCCTTGCCATTTGGTCGATTTTGGTCAATATTTTGCTTTTCATTTTTTTTGATTCCAATGGATGGTACTGATCCTTACGAGTCCAAAATTGTATAAAATTCCAAAATCAAACATTATTTGGCCATGATATTTAAAAAAATCGTCAAAAAAGTTTTGATTTTCGAACCGACCCCGATTTTGACTAAAAACGTGAAGTAACCCCTTGCCATTTGGTCGATTTTGGTCAATATTTTGCTTTTCATTTTTTTTTGATTCCAATCGATGGTACTGATCCTTACGAGTCCAAAATTGTTTAAATTTCCAAAATCGGACATTATTTGGCCGAGATATTAAAAAAAAAATCATCAAAAAAGTTTTGATTTTCGAACCGACCCCGATTTTGACTAAAAACGTGAAGTAACCCCTTGCCATTTGGTCGATTTTGGTCAATATTTTGCTTTTCATTTTTTTGATTCCAATCGATGGTACTGATCCTTACGAGTCCAAAATTGTTTAAATTTCCAAAATCGGACATTATTTGGCCGAGATATTAAAAAAAATCATCAAAAAAGTTTTGATTTTCGAACCGACCCCGATTTTGACTAAAAACGTGAAGTAACCCCTTGCCATTTGGTCGATTTTGGTCAATATTTTGATTTTCATTTTCTGATTCCAATCGATAGTACTGATCCTTACGAGTCCAAAATAGTATAAAATTCCAAAATCGGACATTTCTTGTCCGAGATATTAAAAAAATCATCAAAAATGGTTGACTTTACAAACGAATCGTTTTTGGCCAACCAAATTTTTTAACACATCGATTTTTAAAATGTTTTAATGGCAATTGATAGTAGGGACACATACGAATTCGAAAATGTATAAAATTCAAAAATTGTACATTTCTTGGCAGAGGTATAAAAAAATCATCAAAAAGGTTTGAATTTTCGAACCGACCCCGATTTTGACAAAACGTGCCAATTTGTCGATTTTGGTCAATATATTTTGATTTTGATTTTTTTTATTCCAATCGATGGTACTGATCCTTACGACTCCAAAATTGTATAAAATTCCAAATTTTAACATTTCCCGGCCGAGAAATTTAAAAAAAATCATCAAAAAAGGTTGGCTTTACAAACGAATCGTTTTTGGCCAACAAATTTTTCAACCCCTCGATTTTTTAAATGTTTCAATGGCAGTTGATAGTAGGGATACGTAAGAATTCGAACAGGTATTAAATTCCAAAATTGGACATTTGTCGGACGAGATATTAAAAAAAATCATCAAAAAAGTTTTGATTTTCGAACCGACCCCGATTTTGACTAAAAACGTGAAGTAACCCCTTGCCATTTGGTCGATTTTGGTCAATATTTTGCTTTTCATTTTTTTGATTCCAATGGATGGTACTGATCCTTACGAGTCCAAAATTGTTTAAATTTCCAAAATCGGACATTATTTGGCCGAGATATTAAAAAAAACATCAAAAAAGTTTTGATTTTCGAACCGACCCCGATTTTGACTAAAAACGTGAAGTAACCCCTTGCCATTTGGTCGATTTTGGTCAATATTTTGATTTTCATTTTCTGATTCCAATCGATAGTACTGATCCTTACGAGTCCAAAATAGTATAAAATTCCAAAATCGGACATTTCTTGTCCGAGATATTAAAAAAATCATCAAAAATGGTTGACTTTACAAACGAATCGTTTTTGGCCAACCAAATTTTTTAACACATCGATTTTTAAAATGTTTTAATGGCAATTGATAGTAGGGACACATACGAATTCGAAAATGTATAAAATTCAAAAATTGTACATTTCTTGGCAGAGGTATAAAAAAATCATCAAAAAGGTTTGAATTTTCGAACCGACCCCGATTTTGACAAAACGTGCCAATTTGTCGATTTTGGTCAATATATTTTGATTTTGATTTTTTTATTCCAATCGATGGTACTGATCCTTACGACTCCAAAATTGTATAAAATTCCAAAATCGGACATTATTTGGCCGTGATATCTAAAAAAACAACATAAAAGTTTTGATTTTCGAACCGACCCCGATTTTGACTAAAAACGTGATGTGACCCCTTGTCATTTGGTCGATTTTGGTCAATATTTTGATTTTCATTTTTTTGCCAATCGATAGTACTGATCCTTACGAGTCCCAAATGGTATAAAATTCCAAATTTTAACATTTCCCGGCCGAGAAATTTAAAAAAAAATCATCAAAAAAGGTTGGCTTTACAAACGAATCGTTTTTGGCCAACAAATTTTTTAACCCCTCGATTTTTTAAATGTTTCAATGGCAGTTGATAGTAGGGATACGTAAGAATTCGAACAGGTATTAAATTCCAAAATTGAACATTTGTCGGACGAGATATTAAAAAAAAATCATCAAAAAAGTTTTGATTTTCGAACCGACCCCGATTTTGACTAAAAACGTGAAGTAACCCCTTGCCATTTGGTCGATTTTGGTCAATATTTTGCTTTTCATTTTTTTTGATTCCAATGGATGGTACTGATCCTTACGAGTCCAAAATTGTATAAAATTCCAAAATCAAACATTATTTGGCCGTGATATTTAAAAAAATCGTCAAAAAAGTTTTGATTTTCGAACCGACCCCGATTATGACAAAAAACGTGATGTAACTCCTTGCCATTTGTTCGATTTTGGTCAATATTTTGCTTTTCATTTTTTTTGATTCCAATCGATTGTAACCATCCTTACGAGTCCAAAATTGTATAAAATTCCAAAATCGGACATTATTTGGCCGAGATATTTAAAAAAATCATCAAAAAAGTTTTGATATTCGAACCGACTAAAAACGTGAAGTAACCCCTTGCCATTTGGTCGATTTTGATCAATATTTTAATTTTCATATTCTGATTCCAATCGATAGTACTGATCCTTACGAGTCCAAAATAGTATAAAATTCCAAAATCGGACATTTCTTGTCCGAGATATTAAAAAAATCATCAAAAATGGTTGACTTTACAAACGAATCGTTTTTGGCCAACCAAATTTTTTAACACATCGATTTTTTAAATGTTTTAATGGCGATTTTGACAAAACGTGCCAATTGGTCGATTTTGGTCAATATATTTTGATTTTCATTTTTTTTGATTCCAATCGAGGGTACTGATCCTTACGAGTCCAAAATTGTATAATTCCAAAATCGGAAATTATTTGGACGAGATTTAAAAAAAAAAATCCCGATTTTGACAAAAAACGTGCCAATTGGTCGATTTTGGTCAATATTTTAATTTTCATTTTTTTGCCAATCGATAGTACTGATCCTTACGAGTCCCAAATGGTATAAAATTCCAAATTTTAACATTTCCCGGCCGAGAAATTTAAAAAAAATCATCAAAAAGGTTGGCTTTACAAACGAATCGTTTTTGGCCAACAAATTTTTCAACCCATCGATTTTTTAAATGTTTCAATGGCAGTTGATAGTAGGGATACGTAAGAATTCGAACAGGTATTAAATTTCCAAAATCGGACATTATTTGGCCGAGATATTAAAAAAAATCATCAAAAAAGTTTTGATTTTCGAACCGACCCCGATTTTGACTAAAAACGTGAAGTAACCCCTTGCCATTTGGTCGATTTTGGTCAATATTTTGCTTTTCATTTTTTTGATTCCAATGGATGGTACTGATCCTTACGAGTCCAAAATTGTATAAAATTCCAAAATCAAACATTATTTGGCCGTGATATTTAAAAAAATCATCAAAAAGTTTTTATTTTCGAACCGACCCCGATTTTGACTAAAAACGTGAAGTAACCCCTTGCCATTTGGTCGATTTTGGTCAATATTTTGATTTTCATTTTCTGATTCCAATCGATAGTACTGATCCTTACGAGTCCAAAATAGTATAAAATTCCAAAATCGGACATTTCTTGTCCGAGATATTAAAAAAAATCATCAAAAATGGTTGACTTTACAAACGAATCGTTTTTGGCCAACCAAATTTTTTAACACATCGATTTTTAAAATGTTTTAATGGCAATTGATAGTAGGGACACATACGAATTCGAAAATGTATAAAATTCAAAAATTGTACATTTCTTGGCAGAGGTATAAAAAAATCATCAAAAAGGTTTGAATTTTCGAACCGACCCCGATTTTGACAAAACGTGCCAATTTGTCGATTTTGGTCAATATATTTTGATTTTGATTTTTTTTATTCCAATCGATGGTACTGATCCTTACGACTCCAAAATTGTATAAAATTCCAAAATCGGACATTATTTGGCCGTGATATCTAAAAAAACAACATAAAAGTTTTGATTTTCGAACCGACCCCGATTTTGACTAAAAACGTGAAGTAACCCCTTGCCATTTGGTCGATTTTGGTCAATATTTTGCTTTTCATTTTTTTTGATTCCAATCGATGGTACTGATCCTTACGAGTCCAAAATTGTTTAAATTTCCAAAATCGGACATTATTTGGCCGAGATATTAAAAAAAAAATCATCAAAAAAGTTTTGATTTTCGAACCGACCCCGATTTTGACTAAAAACGTGACGTAACCCCTTGCCATTTGGTCGATTTTGGTCAATATTTTGCTTTTCATTTTTTTGATTCCAATCGATGGTACTGATCCTTACGAGTCCAAAATTGTTTAAATTTCCAAAATCGGACATTATTTGGCCGAGATATTAAAAAAAAATCATCAAAAATGGTTGACTTTACAAACGAATCGTTTTTGGCCAACCAAATTTTTTAACACATCGATTTTTAAAATGTTTTAATGGCAATTGATAGTAGGGACACATACGAATTCGAAAATGTATAAAATTCAAAAATTGTACATTTCTTGGCAGAGGTATAAAAAAATCATCAAAAAGGTTTGAATTTTCGAACCGACCCCGATTTTGACAAAACGTGCCAATTTGTCGATTTTGGTCAATATATTTTGATTTTGATTTTTTTTTTATTCCAATCGATGGTACTGATCCTTACGACTCCAAAATTGTATAAAATTCCAAAATCGGACATTATTTGGCCGTGATATCTAAAAAAACAACATAAAAGTTTTGATTTTCGAACCGACCCCGATTTTGACTAAAAACGTGATGTGACCCCTTGTCATTTGGTCGATTTTGGTCAATATTTTGATTTTCATTTTTTTGCCAATCGATAGTACTGATCCTTACGAGTCCCAAATGGTATAAAATTCCAAATTTTAACATTTCCCGGCCGAGAAATTTAAAAAAGATGTAACTCCTTGCCATTTGTTCGATTTTGGTCAATATTTTGCTTTTCATTTTTTTTGATTCCAATCGATTGTAACCATCCTTACGAGTCCAAAATTGTATAAAATTCCAAAATCGGACATTATTTGGCCGAGATATTTAAAAAAATCATCAAAAAGGTTTTGATATTCGAACCGACTAAAAACGTGAAGTAACCCCTTGCCATTTGGTCGATTTTGATCAATATTTTAATTTTCATATTCTGATTCCAATCGATAGTACTGATCCTTACGAGTCCAAAATAGTATAAAATTCCAAAATCGGACATTTTTTGTCCGAGATATTAAAAAAAAATCATCAAAAATGGTTGACTTTACAAACGAATCGTTTTTGGCCAACCAAATTTTTTAACACATCGATTTTTTAAATGTTTTAATGGCGATTTTGACAAAACGTGCCAATTGGTCGATTTTGGTCAATATATTTTGATTTTCATTTTTTTGATTCCAATCGAGGGTACTGATCCTTACGAGTCCAAAATTGTTTAAATTTCCAAAATCGGACATTATTTGGCCGAGATATTAAAAAAAAAATCATCAAAAAAGTTTTGATTTTCGAACCGACCCCGATTTTGACTAAAAACGTGAAGTAACCCCTTGCCATTTGGTCGATTTTGGTCAATATTTTGCTTTTCATTTTTTTTTTATTCCAATCGATGGTACTGATCCTTACGAGTCCAAAATTGTTTAAATTTCCAAAATCAGACATTATTTGGCCGAGATATTAAAAAAAAATCATCAAAAAAGTTTTGATTTTCGAACCGACCCCGATTTTGACTAAAAACGTGAAGTAACCCCTTGCCATTTGGTCGATTTTGGTCAATATTTTGCTTTTCATTTTTTTGATTCCAATGGATGGTACTGATCCTTACGAGTCCAAAATTGTATAAAATTCCAAAATCAAACATTATTTGGCCGTGATATTTAAAAAAATCATCAAAAAAGTTTTGATTTTCGAACCGACCCCGATTATGACTAAAACCGTGATGTTACCCCTTGCCACTTGGTCGATTTTTGTCGATATTTTGATTTTCATTTTTTTTTATTCCAATCGATAGTACTGATCCTTACGAGTCCAAAATAGTATAAAATTCCAAAATCGGACATTTCTTGTCCGAGATATTAAAAAACAATCATAAAAAATGGTTGACTTTACAAACGAATCGTTTTTGGCCAACCAAATTTTTTAACACATCGATTTTTAAAATGTTTTAATGGCAATTGATAGTAGGGATACATACAAATTCGAAAATGTATAAAATTCAAAAATTGTACATTTCTTGGCAGAGATATAAAAAAATCATCAAAAAGGTTTGGATTTTCGAACCGACCCCGATTTTGACAAAACGTGCCAATTGGTCGATTTTGGTCAATATATTTTTTGATTTTCATTTTTTTTGATTCCAATCGAGGGTACTGATCCTTACGAGTCCAAAATTGTATAATTCCAAAATCGGAAATTATTTGGACGAGATTAAAAAAAAAAATCCCGATTTTGACAAAAAACGTGCCAATTGGTCGATTTTGGTCAATATTTTGATTTTCATTTTTTTGCCAATCGATAGTACTGATCCTTACGAGTCCCAAATGGTATAAAATTCCAAATTTTAACATTTCCCGGCCGAGAAATTTATAAAAAAATCATCAAAAAAGGTTGGCCTTACAAACGAATCGTTTTTGGCCAACAAATTTTTCAACCCCTCGATTTTTTAAATGTTTCAATGGCAGTTGATAGTAGGGATACGTAAGAATTCGTACAGGTATTTAATTCCAAAATTGGACATTTGTCGGACGAGTTATTAAAAAAATCATCAAAAAAGTTTTGATTTTCGAACCGACCCCGATTATGACAAAAAACGTGATGTAACTCCTTGCCATTTGTTCGATTTTGGTCAAAATTTTGCTTTTCATTTTTTTTGATTCCAATCGATTGTAACCATCCTTACCAGTCCAAAATTGTATAAAATTTTAAAATCGGACATTATTTGGCCGAGATATTTAAAAAAATCATCAAAAAGTTTTGATATTCGAACCGACTAAAAACGTGCCATTTGGTCGATTTTGATCAATATTTTAATTTTCATATTCTGATTCCAATCGTTAGTACTGATCCTTACGAGTCCAAAATAGTATAAAATTCTAAAATCATACATTTCTTGTCCGAGATATAAAAAAAAAATCATCAAAAATGGTTGACTTTACAAACGAATCGTTTTTGGCCAACCAAATTTTTTAACACATCGATTTTTTAAATGTTTTAATGGCGATTTTGACAAAACGTGCCAATTGGTCGATTTTGGTCAATATATTTTGATTTTCATTTTTTTGATTCCAATCGAGGGTACTGATCCTTACGAGTCCAAAATTGTATAATTCCAAAATCGGAAATTATTTGGACGAGATTTAAAAAAAAAAATCCCGATTTTGACAAAAAACGTGCCAATTGGTCGATTTTGGTCAATATTTTAATTTTCATTTTTTTTGCCAATCGATAGTACTGATCCTTACGAGTCCCAAATGGTATAAAATTCCAAATTTGAACATTTCCCGGCCGAGAAATTTAAAAAAAAATCATCCAAAAAGGTTGGCTTTACAAACGAATCGTTTTTGGCCAACAAATTTTTCAACCCATCGATTTTTTAAATGTTTCAATGGCAGTTGATAGTAGGGATACGTAAGAATTCGAACAGGTATTAAATTCCAAAATTGGACATTTGTCGGACGAGATATTAAAAAAAAATCATCAAAAAAGTTTTGATTTTCGAACCGACCCCGATTTTGACTAAAAACGTGAAGTAACCCCTTGCCATTTGGTCGATTTTGGTCAATATTTTGCTTTTCATTTTTTTGATTCCAATGGATGGTACTGATCCTTACGAGTCCAAAATTGTATAAAATTCCAAAATCAAACATTATTTGGCCGTGATATTTAAAAAAATCATCAAAAAAGTTTTGATTTTCGAACCGACTCCGATTATGACAAAAAACGTGATGTAACTCCTTGTCATTTGGTCGATTTTGGTCAATATTTTGCTTTTCATTTTTTTTTTGATTCCAATCGATGGTACTGATCCTTACGAGTCCAAAATTGTTTAAATTTCCAAAATCGGACATTATTTGGCCGAGATAATAAAAAAAAAATCATCAAAAAAGTTTTGATTTTCGAACCGACCCCGATTTTGACTAAAAACCTGATGTAACCCCTTGTCATTTGGTCGATTTTGGTCAATATTTTGATTTTCATTTTTTTGCCAATCGATAGTACTGATCCTTACGAGTCCCAAATGGTATAAAATTCCAAATTTTAACATTTCCCGGCCGAGAAATTTATAAAAAAATCATCAAAAAAGGTTGGCCTTACAAACGAATCGTTTTTGGCCAACAAATTTTTCAACCCCTCGATTTTTTAAATGTTTCAATGGCAGTTGATAGTAGGGATACGTAAGAATTCGAACAAGTATTTAATTCCAAAATGGGACATTTGTCGGACGAGTTATTAAAAAAAATCATCAAAAAAGTTTTGATTTTCGAACCGACCCCGATTTTGACTAAAAAAGTAACCCCTTGCCATTTGGTCGATTTTGGTCAATATTTTGCTTTTCATTTTTTTTGACTCCAATGGATGGTACTGATCCTTACGAGTCCAAAATTGTATAAAATTCCAAAACCAAACATTATTTGGCCGTGATATTTAAAAAAATCGTCAAAAAAGTTTTGATTTTCGAACCGACCCCGATTATGACAAAAAACGTGATGTAACTCCTTGCCATTTGTTCGATTTTGGTCAATATTTTGCTTTTCATTTTTTTTGATTCCAATCGATTGTAACCATCCTTACCAGTCCAAAATTGTATAAAATTTTAAAATCGGACATTATTTGGCCGAGATATTTAAAAAAATCATCAAAAAAGTTTTGATATTCGAACCGACTAAAAACGTGCCATTTGGTCGATTTTGATCAATATTTTAATTTTCATATTCTGATTCCAATCGTTAGTACTGATCCTTACGAGTCCAAAATAGTATAAAATTCCAAAATCATACATTTCTTGTCCGAGATATTAAAAAAAAATCATCAAAAATGGTTGACTTTACAAACGAATCGTTTTTGGCCAACCAAATTTTTTAACACATCGATTTTTTAAATGTTTTAATGGCGATTTTGACAAAACGTGCCAATTGGTCGATTCTGGTCAATATATTTTGATTTTCATTTTTTTGATTCCAATCGAGGGTACTGATCCTTACGAGTCCAAAATTGTATAATTCCAAAATCGGAAATTATTTGGACGAGATTTAAAAAAAAATCCCGATTTTGACAAAAAACGTGCCAATTGGTCGATTTTGGTCAATATTTTAATTTTCATTTTTTTGCCAATCGATAGTACTGATCCTTACGAGTCCCAAATGGTATAAAATTCCAAATTTGATCATTTCCCGGCCGAGAAATTTAAAAAAAATCATCCAAAAAGGTTGGCTTTACAAACGAATCGTTTTTGGCCAACAAATTTTTCAACCCATCGATTTTTTAAATGTTTCAATGGCAGTTGATAGTAGGGATACGTAAGAATTCGAACAGGTATTAAATTCCAAAATTGGACATTTGTCGGACGAGATATTAAAAAAATCATCAAAAAAGTTTTGATTTTCGAACCGACCCCGATTTTGACTAAAAACGTGAAGTAACCCCTTGCCATTTGGTCGATTTTGGTCAATATTTTGCTTTTCATTTTTTTGATTCCAATGGATGGTACTGATCCTTACGAGTCCAAAATTGTATAAAATTCCAAAATCAAACATTATTTGGCCGTGATATTTAAAAAAATCATCAAAAAAGTTTTGATTTTCGAACCGACCCCGATTATGACAAAAAACGTGATGTAACTCCTTGTCATTTGGTCGATTTTGGTCAATATTTTGCTTTTCATTTTTTTTTGATTCCAATCGATGGTACTGATCCTTACGAGTCCAAAATTGTTTAAATTTCCAAAATCGGACATTATTTGGCCGAGATAATAAAAAAAAAATCAAAAAAGTTTTGATTTTCGAACCGACCCCGATTTTGACTAAAAACATGAAGTAACCCCTTGCCATTTGGTCGATTTTGGTCAATATTTTGTTTTTCATTTTTTTTATTCCAATCGATGGTACTGATCCTTACGAGTCCAAAATTTTTTAAATTTCCAAAATCGGACATTATTTGGCCGAGATATTAAAAAAAAATCATCAAAAAAGTTTTGATTTTCGAACCGACCCCGATTATGACAAAAAACGTGAAGTAACCCCTTGCCATTTGGTCGATTTTGGTCAATATTTTGCTTTTCATTTTTTTGATTCCAATCGATGGTACTGATCCTTACGAGTCCAAAATTGTATAAAATTCCAAAATCAGACATTATTTGGCCGATATATTAAAAAAAAATCATCAAAAATGGTTGACTTTACAAACGAATCGTTTTTGTTCAACCAAATTTTTAAACACATCGATTTTTAAAATGTTTTAATGGCAATTGATAGTAGGGACACATACGAATTCGAAAATGTATAAAATTCAAAAATTGTACATTTCTTGGCAGAGGTATAAAAAAATCATCAAAAAGGTTTGAATTTTCGAACCGACCCCGATTTTGACAAAACGTGCCAATTTGTCGATTTTGGTCAATATATTTTGATTTTTATTTTTTTTATTCCAATCGATGGTACTGATCCTTACGAGTCCAAAATTGTATAATTCCAAAATCGGACATTATTTGGCCGTGATATTTAAAAAAATCGTCAAAAAAGTTTTGATTTTCGAACCGACCCCGATTATGACAAAAAACGTGATGTAACTCCTTGCCATTTGGTCGATTTTGGTCAATATTTTGCTTTTCATTTTTTTTGATTCCAATCGATTGTAACCATCCTTACGAGTCCAAAATTGTATAAAATTCCAAAATCAGACATTATTTGGCCGAGATATTAAAAAAAAAAATCATCAAAAAAGTTTTGATTTTCGAACCGACCCCGATTTTGACAAAAAACGTGAAGTAACCCCTTGCCATTTGGTCGATTTTGGTCAATATTTTGATTTTCAATTTCTGATTCCAATCGATAGTACTGATCCTTACGAGTCCAAAATAGTATAAAATTCCAAAATCGGACATTTCTTGTCCGAGATATTAAAAAACAATCATCAAAAATGGTTGACTTTACAAACGAATCGTTTTTGGCCAACCAAATTTTTTAACACATCGATTTTTTAAATGTTTTAATGGCAATTGATAGTAGGGATACATACGAATTCGAAAAAGTATAAAATTCAAAAATTGTACATTTCTTGGCAGAGATATAAAAAAATCATCAAAAAGGTTTGGATTTTCGAACCGACCCCGATTTTGACAAAACGTGCCAATTGGTCGATTTTGGTCAATATATTTTTTGATTTTCATTTTTTTTGATTCCAATCGAGGGTACTGATCCTTACGAGTCCAAAATTGTATAATTCCAAAATCGGAAATTATTTGGACGAGATTTAAAAAAAAACCCGATTTTGACAAAAACGTGCCAATTGGTCGATTTTGGTCAATATTTTAATTTTCATTTTTTTGCCAATCGATAGTACTGATCCTTACGAGTCCCAAATGGTATAAAATTCCAAATTTGAACATTTCCCGGCCGAGAAATTTAAAAAAATCATCCAAAAAGGTTGGCTTTACAAACGAATCGTTTTTGGCCAACAAATTTTTCAACCCATCGATTTTTTAAATGTTTCAATGGCAGTTGATAGTAGGGATACGTAAGAATTCGAACAGGTATTAAATTCCAAAATTGGACATTTGTCGGACGAGATATTAAAAAAATCATCAAAAAGTTTTGATTTTCGAACCGACCCCGATTTTGACTAAAAACGTGAAGTAACCCCTTGCCATTTGGTCGATTTTGGTCAATATTTTGCTTTTCATTTTTTTGATTCCAATGGATGGTACTGATCCTTACGAGTCCAAAATTGTATAAAATTCCAAAATCAAACATTATTTGGCCGTGATATCTAAAAAAAATCATCAAAAAAGTTTTGATTTTCGAACCGACCCCGATTTTGACTAAAAATGTGAAGTAACCCCTTGCCATTTGGTCGATTTTGGTCAATATTTTGATATTCATTTTTTTGATTCCAATCGATGGTACTGATCCTTACGAGTCCAAAATTGTTTAAATTTCCAAAATCGGACATTATTTGGCCGAGAAATTAAAAAAAAAATCATCAAAAAAGTTTTGATTTTCGAACCGACCCCGATTTTGACTACAAACGTGATGTAACCCCTTGCCATTTGGTCGATTTTGGTCAATATTTTGCTTTTCATTTTTTTTGATTCCAATCGATGGTACAGATCCTTACGAGTCCAAAATTGTTTAAATTTTCAAAATCGGACATTATTTGGCCGAGATATTAAAAAAAAAATCATCAAAAAAGTTTTGATTTTCGAACCGACCCCGATTTTGACTAAAAATGTGAAGTAACCCCTTGCCATTTGGTCGATTTTGGTCAATATTTTGATTTTAATTTTCTGATTCCAATCGATGGTACAGATCCTTACGAGTCCAAAATTGTTTAAATTTCCAAAATCGGACATTATTTGGCCGAGATATTAAAAAAAAAATCATCAAAAAAGTTTTGATTTTCGAACCGACCCCGATTTTGACTACAAACGTGATGTAACCCCTTGCCATTTGGTCGATTTTGGTCAATATTTTGCTTTTCATTTTTTTGATTCCAATCGATGGTACAGATCCTTACGTGTCCAAAATTGTTTAAATTTTCAAAATCGGACATTATTTGGCCGAGATATTAAAAAAAAAATCATCAAAAAAGTTTTGATTTTCGAACCGACCCCGATTTTGACTAAAAACGTGAAGTAACCCCTTGCCATTTGGTCGATTTTGGTCAATATTTTGATTTTCATTTTCTGATTCCAATCGATAGTACTGATCCTTACGAGTCCAAAATAGTATAAAATTCCAAAATCGGACATTTCTTGTCCGAGATATTAAAAAAAAATCATCAAAAATGGTTGACTTTACAAACGAATCGTTTTTGGACAACCAAATTTTTTAACACATCGATTTTTAAAATGTTTTAATGGCAATTGATAGTAGGGACACATACGAATTCGAAAAAGTATTAAATTCAAAAATTGTACATTTCTTGGCAGAGGTATAAAAAAATCATCAAAAAGGTTTGAATTTTCGAACCGACCCCGATTTTGACAAAACGTGCCAATTTGTCGATTTTGGTCAATATATTTTGATTTTGATTTTTTTTTATTCCAATCGATGGTACTGATCCTTACGAGTCCAAAATTGTATAATTCCAAAATCGGACATTATTTGGCCGTGATATTTAAAAAAATCGTCAAAAAAGTTTTGATTTTCGAACCGACCCCGATTATGACAAAAAACGTGATGTAACTCCTTGCCATTTGGTCGATTTTGGTCAATATTTTGCTTTTCATTTTTTTTGATTCCAATCGATTGTAACCATCCTTACGAGTCCAAAATTGTATAAAATTCCAAAATCAGACATTATTTGGCCGATATATTAAAAAAAAATCATCAAAAATGGTTGACTTTACAAACGAATCGTTTTTGGACAACCAAATTTTTTAACACATCGATTTTTAAAATGTTTTAATGGCAATTGATAGTAGGGACACATACGAATTCGAAAAAGTATTAAATTCAAAAATTGTACATTTCTTGGCAGAGGTATAAAAAAAATCATCAAAAAGGTTTGAATTTTCGAACCGACCCCGATTTTGACAAAACGTGCCAATTTGTCGATTTTGGTCAATATATTTTGATTTTGATTTTTTTTTATTCCAATCGATGGTACTGATCCTTACGAGTCCAAAATTGTATAATTCCAAAATCGGACATTATTTGGCCGTGATATTTAAAAAAATCGTCAAAAAAGTTTTGATTTTCGAACCGACCCCGATTATGACAAAAAACGTGATGTAACTCCTTGCCATTTGGTCGATTTTGGTCAATATTTTGCTTTTCATTTTTTTTGATTCCAATCGATTGTAACCATCCTTACGAGTCCAAAATTGTATAAAATTCCAAAATCAGACATTATTTGGCCGAGATATTAAAAAAAAAATCATCAAAAAGTTTTGATTTTCGAACCGACCCCGATTTTGACAAAAAACGTGAAGTAACCCCTTGCCATTTGGTCGATTTTGGTCAATATTTTGATTTTCAATTTCTGATTCCAATCGATAGTACTGATCCTTACGAGTCCAAAATAGTAAAAATCGGACATTTCTTGTCCGAGATATTAAAAAACAATCATCAAAAATGGTTGACTTTACAAACGAATCGTTTTTGGCCAACCAAATTTTTTAACACATCGATTTTTTAAATGTTTTAATGGCAATTGATAGTAGGGATACATACGAATTCGAAAAAGTATAAAATTCAAAAATTGTACATTTCTTGGCAGAGATATAAAAAAATCATCAAAAAGGTTTGGATTTTCGAACCGACCCCGATTTAGACAAAAAACGTGCCAATTGGTCGATTTTGGTCAATAAATTAATTTTCATTTTGTATATTGTATAAAATAAAAATTTTCAATTGTATAAAATTCCAAAATCGGACATTATTTGGCCGTGATATCTAAAAAAACATCATAAAAGTTTTGATTTTCGAACCGACCCCGATTTTGACTAAAAACGTGATGTAACCCCTTGTCATTTGGTCGATTTTGGTCAATATTTTGATTTTCATTTTTTTGCCAATCGATAGTACTGATCCTTACGAGTCCCAAATGGTATAAAATTCCAAATTCTAACATTTCCCGGCCGAGAAATTTAAAAAAAATCATCAAAAAGGTTGGCCTTACAAACGAATCGTTTTTGGCCAACAAATTTTTCAACCCCTCGATTTTTTAAATGTTTCAATGGCAGTTGATAGTAGGGATACGTAAGAATTCGAACAGGTAGTTAATTCCAAAATTGGACATTTGTCGGACGAGTTATTAAAAAAAATCATCAAAAAAGTTTTGATTTTCGAACCGACCCCGATTTTGACTAAAAACGTGAAGCACCCCTTGCCATTTGGTCGATTTTGGTCAATATTTTGCTTTTCATTTTTTTTTTTTTCCAATGTAACTCCTTGTCATTTGTTCGATTTTGGTCAATATTTTGATTTTCATTTTTTGCCAATCGATAGTACTGATCCTTACGAGTCCCAAATGGTATAAAATTCCAAATTTGAACATTTCCCGGCCGAGAAAATTTAAAAAAAATTATCAAAAAAGGTTGGCTTTACAAACGAATTGTTTTTGGCCAACAAATTTTTTAACCCATCGATTTTTTAAATGTTTCAATGGCAGTTGATAGTAGGGATACGTAATAATTCGAACAGGTATTAAATTCCAAAATTGGACATTTGTCGGACGCGATATTAAAAAAAAATCATCAAAAAAGTTTTGATTTTCGAACCGACCCCGATTTTGACTAAAAACGTGAATTAACCCCTTGCCATTTGGTCGATTTTGGTCAATATTTTGCTTTTCATTTTTTTTGATTCCAATCGATGGTACAGATCCTTACGAGTCCAAAATTGTTTAAATTTCCAAAATCGGACATTATTTGGCCGAGATATTAAAAAAAAATCATCAAAAAAGTTTTGATTTTCGAACCGACCCGATTTTGACTAAAAACGTGAAGTAACCCCTTGCCATTTTGTCGATTTTGGTCAATATTTTGCTTTTCATTTTTTTTGATTCCAATCGATGGTACTGATCCTTACGAGTCCAAAATTGTTTAAATTTCCAAAATCGGACATTATTTGGCCGAGAAATTAAAAAAAAATCATCAAAAAGTTTTGATTTTCGAAGCGACCCGATTTTGACTAAAAACGTGAAGTAACCCCTTGTCATTTGGTCGATTTTGGTCAATATTTTGATTTTCATTTTCTGATTCCAATCGATAGTACTGATCCTTACGATTCCAAAAGAGTAAAAAATTCCAAAATCGGACATTATTTGGCCGTGATATCTAAAAAAAAAATCATCAAAAAAGTTTTGATTTTCGAACCGACCCCGATTTTGACTAAAAATGTGAAGTAACCCCTTGCCATTTGGTCGATTTTGGTCAATATTTTGATTTTCATTTTCTGATTCCAATCGATGGTACAGATCCTTACGAGTCCAAAATTGTTTAAATTTCCAAAATCGGACATTATTTGGCCGAGATATTAAAAAAAAAATCATCAAAAAAGTTTTGATTTTCGAACCGACCCCGATTTTGACTAAAAACGTGAAGTAACCCCTTGCCATTTGGTCGATTTTGGTCAATATTTTGATTTTCATTTTCTGATTCCAATCGATAGTACTGATCCTTACGAGTCCAAAATAGTATAAAATTCCAAAATCTGACATTTCTTGTCCGAGATATTAAAAAAAATCATCAAAAATGGTTGACTTTACAAACGAATCGTTTTTGGCCAACCAAATTTTTTAACACATCGATTTTTAAAATGTTTTAATGGCAATTGATAGTAGGGATACATACGAATTCGAAAAAGTATAAAATTCAAAAATTGTACATTTCTTGGCATTATTTGGCCGAGATATTAAAAAAAAATCATCAAAAAAGTTTGGATTTTCGAACCGACCCCGATTTTGACAAAACGTGCCAATTGGTCGATTTTGGTCAATATATTTTGATTTTCATTTTTATACCCTTGCAGAGGGTATTATAATTTTGTCGTGAAATGTGTAACGCATAGAAGGAGACATCTCCGACCCCATAAAGTATATATATTCTTGATCAGCATCAACAGCCGAGTCGATATAGCCATGTCCGTCTGTCCGTCTGTCTGTTTCTATGCGAACTAGTCCCTCAGTTTTAAAGCTATCTTAATGAAACTTTGCAGAAGTCCCTATTTCTGTTGCACGCAGCACATATGTCAAAACCAGCTGGATCGGACCACTATATCATATAGCTGCCATAGGAACGATCGGTCGAAAATTAAGTTTTTGTATGAAAAAACCTTTTGTTTATCAAGATATCTTGACCAAACTCGACATTTATTAGTTTTATATATGCAAAATTCTATTAAGATCGGACCACTATATCATATAGCCGCCATAGGAACGATCGGTCGAAAATTAAGTTTTTGTATGAAAAAACATTTTGTTTGTCAAGATATCTTGACCAAGCTCGGCATTTATTAGTTTTACTAAGCTCCTCATATATATGCAAAATTCTATTAAGATCGGACCACTATATCATATAGCCGCCATAGGAACGATCGGTCGAAAATTAAGTTTTTGTATAAAAAAACATTTTGTTTGTCAAGATATCTTGACCAAACTCGGCATTTATTAGTTTTACTAAGCTCCTCATATATACGCAAAATTCTATTAAGATCGGACCACTATATCATATAACTGCCATAGGAACGATCGGTCGAAAATTAAGTTGTATGAAAAAACATTTTGTTTTTCAAGGTATCTTGACCAAACTCGGCATTTATTAGTTTTACTAAGCTCCTCATATATATGCAAAATCCTATTAAGATCGGACCACTATATCATATAGCTACCTTAGGAACGATAGGTCGAAAATTAAGTTGTATGAAAAAACATTTTGTTTTTCAAGATATCTTGACCAAACTCGGCATTTATTAGTTTTACTAAGCTCCTCATATATATGCAAAATCCTATTAAGATCGGACCACTATATCATATAACTGCCATAGGAACGATCGGTCGAAAATTAAGTTTTTAATGAAAAAACATTTTCTTTATCAATATTTCTTGAACAAACTCGGCATTTATTAGTATTACTAAGCTCCTCATATATATGCAAAATCCTATTTAGATCCGACTACTATATCATAGATCTGCCAGAGGAGCGATCGGTCGAAAACTTGGTTTTTGATTAAAAACCTTTTTGTTTATCAACATATCTTGACCAAACTCGGCATTAACTATTTTCCCTGTGCTTTTTAGATACGGGCAAAGCACTATGAGCATTTGAAAAGGTTGGGTCTGCAAGGGTATTAGATCTTCGGCGTGCCGAAGATAGCCTTTCTTTCTCGTTTTTGATCCTTACGAGTCCAAAATTGTATAATTCCAAAATCGGACATTATTTGGCCGTAATATTTAAAAAAATCGTCAAAAAAGTTTTGATTTTCGAACCGACCCCGATTATGACAAAAAACGTAATGATCGATGCCATTTGGTCGATTTTGGTCAATATTTTGCTTTTCATTTTTTTTTATTCCAATCGATTGCAACCATCCTTACGAGTCCAAAATTGTATAAAATTCCAAAATCGGACATTATTTGGCCGAGATATTAAAAAAATCATCAAAAAGTTTTGATTTTCGAACCGACCCGATTTTGACTAAATACGTGAAGTAACCCCTTGCCATTTGGTCGATTTTGGTCAATATTTTGAATTTCATTTTCTGATTCCAATCGATAGTACTGATCCTTACGAGTCCAAAATAGTATAAAATTCCAAAATCGGACATTTCTTGTCCGAGATATTAAAAAAAAATCATCAAAAATGGTTGACTTTACAAACGAATCGTTTTTGGCCAACCAAATTTTTTAACACATCGATTTTTAAAATGTTTTAATGGCAATTGATAGTAGGGATACATACGAATTCGAAAAAGTATAAAATCCAAAAATTGTACATTTCTTGGCAGAGATATAAAAATATCATCAAAAAGGTTTGGATTTTCGAACCGACCCCGATTTTGACAAAACGTGCCAATTGGTCGATTTTGGTCAATATATTTTGATTTTCATTTTTTTTGATTTCAATCGATGGTACTGATCCTTACGAGTCCAAAATTGTATAATTCCAAAATCGGACATTATTTGGCCGTGATATTTAAAAAAATCGTCAAAAAAGTTTTGATTTTCGAACCGACCCCGATTATGACAAAAAACGTGATGTAACTCCTTGCCATTTGGTCGATTTTGGTCAATATTTTGCTTATCATTTTTTTGCCAATCGATAGTACTGATCCTTACGAGTTTTAAATGGTATAAAATTCGAAATTTGAACATTTCCCGGCGGAGAAATTTAAAAAAATCATCAAAATAGGTTGGCTTTACAAACGAATAGTTTTTGGCCAACCAAATTTTTGAATACATCGATTTTTAAAATATTTTAATGTCAATTGATAGTAGGGATACATACGAATTCGAAAAAGTATGAAATTCAAAAATTGTACATTTCTTGGCAGAGATATAAAAAAACATCAAAAAGGTTTGGATTTTCGAACCGACCCTGATTTTGACAAACGTGCCAATTGGTCGATTTTGGTCAATATATTTTGCTTTTCATTTTTTTATTTCAATCGATAGTACTGATCCTTACGAGTCCAAAATTGTTTAAATTTCCAAAATCGGACATTATTTGGCCGAGAAATTAAAAAAAAAATCATCAAAAAAGTTTTGATTTTCGAACCGACCCGATTTTGACTAAAAACGTGAAGTAACCCCTTGTAATTTGGTCGATTTTGGTCAATATTTTGATTTTCATTTTCTAATTCCAATCGATAGTACTGATCCTTACGAGTCCAAAATAGTATAAAATTCCAAAATCGGACATTTCTTGTCCGAGATATTAAAAAAAAATCATCAAAAATGGTTGACTTTACAAACGAATCGTTTTTGGACAACCAAATTTTTTAACACATCGATTTTTAAAATGTTTTAATGGCAATTGATAGTAGGGACACATACGAATTCGAAAAAGTATAAAATTCAAAAATTGTACATTTCTTGGCAGAGATATAAAAAAATCATCAAAAAGGTTTGGATTTTCGAACCGACCCCGATTTTGACAAAACGTGCCAATTGGTCGATTTTGGTCAATATATTGATTTTCATTTTTTTGATTCCAATCGATGGTACAGATCCTTACGAGTCCAAAATTGTTTAAATTTCCAAAATCGGACATTATTTGGCCGAGATATTAAAAAAAAATCATCAAAAAGTTTTGATTTTCGAACCGACCCCGATTTTGACTAAAAACGTGAAGTAACCCCTTGTCATTTGGTCGATTTTGGTCAATATTTTAATTTTCATTTTCTGATTCCAATCGATAGTACTGATCCTTACGAGTCCAAAATAGTAAAAAATTTCAAAATCGGACATTATTTGGCCGTGATATCTAAAAAAACATCAAAAATGGTTGACTTTACAAACGAATCGTTTTTGGCCAACCAAATTTTTTAACACATCGATTTTTCAAATGTTTTAATGGCAATTGATAGTAGGGATACATACGAATTCGAAAATGTATAAAATTCAAAAATTGTACATTTCTTGGCAGAGATATAAAAAATCATCAAAAAGGTTTGGATTTTCGAACCGACCCCGATTTTGACAAAACGTGCCAATTGGTCGATTTTGGTCAATATATTTTGATTTTCATTTTTATACCCTTGCAGAGGGTATTATAATTTGGTCGTGAAATGTGTAACGCATAGAAGGAGACATCTCCGACCCCATAAAGTATATATATTTTTGATCGATATAGCCATGTCCGTCTGTCCGTCTGTCTGTTTCTATGCGAAATTGTCCCTCAGTTTTAAAGCTATCTTAATGAAACTTTGCAGAAGTCCCTATTTCTGTTGCACGCAGCACATATGTCAAAACCAGCTGGATCGGACCACTATATCATATAGCTGCCATAGGAACGATCGGTCGAAAATTAAGTTGTATGAAAAAACATTTTGTTTTTCAAGATATCTTGACCAAACTCGACATTTATTAGTTTTACTAAGCTCCTCATATATATGCAAAATTCTATTAAGATCGGACCACTATATCATATAGCCGCCATAGGAACGATCGGTCGAAAATTAAGTTTTTGTATAAAAAAACATTTTTTTGTCAAGATATCTTGACCAAACTCGGCATTTATTAGTTTTACTAAGCTCCTCATATATATGCAAAATTCTATTAAGATCGGACCACTATATCATATAGCCGCCATAGGAACGATCGGTCGAAAATTAAGTTTTTGTATGAAAAAACATTTTGTTTTTCAAGATATCTTGACCAAACTCGGCATTTATTAGTTTTACTATGCTCCTCATATATATGCAAAATCCTATTAAGATCGGACCACTATATCATATAGCTGCCATAGGAACGATCGGTCGAAAATTAAGTTGTATGAAAAAACATTTTGTTTTTCAAGATATCTTGACCAAACTCGGCATTTATTAGTTTTACTAAGCTCCTCATATATATGCAAAATCCTATTAAGATCGGACCACTATATCATATAGCTGCCATAGGAACGATCGGTCGAAAATTAAGTTGTATGAAAAAACATTTTGTTTTTCAAGATATCTTGACCAAACTCGGCATTTATTAGTTTTACTAAGCTCCTCATATATATGCAAAATTCTATTAAGATCGGACCACTATATCATATAGCCGCCATAGGAACGATCGGTCGAAAATTAAGTTTTTGTATGAAAAAACATTTTGTTTGTCAAGATATCTTGACCAAACTCGGCATTTATTAGTTTTACTAAGCTCCTCATATATATGCAAAATTCTATTAAGATCGGACCACTATATCATATAACTGCCATAGGAACGATCGGTCGAAAATTAAGTTTTTAATGAAAAAACATTTTCTTTATCAATATATCTTGAACAAACTCGGCATTTATTAGTTTTACTAAGCTCCTCATATATATGCAAAATCCTATTAAGATCCGACTACTATATCATAGATCTGCCAGAGGAGCGATCGGTCGAAAACTTGGTTTTTGATTAAAAACCTTTTTGTTTATCAACATATCTTGACCAAACTCGGCATTAACTATTTTCCCTGTGCTTTTTAGATACGGGCAAAGCACTATGAGCATTTGAAAAGGTTGGGTCTGCAAGGGTATTAGATCTTCGGCGTGCCGAAGATAGCCTTTCTTTCTCGTTTTTGATTCCAATCGACGGTACTGATCCTTACGAGTCCAAAATTGTATAAAATTCCAAAATCGGACATTATTTGGCCGTGAAATTTAAAAAAATCGTCAAAAAAGTTTAGATTTTCGAACCGACCCCGATTATGACAAAAAAACGTGATGTAACTCCTTGCCATTTGGTCGATTTTGGTCAATATTTTGCTTATCATTTTTTTGCCAATCGATAGTACTGATCCTTACGAGTTTTAAATGGTATAAAATTCCAAATTTGAACATTTCCCGGCGGAGAAATTTAAAAAAAATCATCAAAATAGGTTGGCTTTACAAACGAATAGTTTTTGGCCAACCAAATTTTTGAATACATCGATTTTTAAAATATTTTAATGTCAATTGATAGTAGGGATACATACGAATTCGAAAAAGTATGAAATTCAAAAATTGTACATTTCTTGGCAGAGATATAAAAAACATCAAAAAGGTTTGGATTTTCGAACCGACCCTGATTTTGACAAACGTGCCAATTGGTCGATTTTGGTCAATATATTTTGCTTTTCATTTTTTTATTTCAATCGATAGTGCTGATCCTTACGAGTCCAAAATTGTTTAAATTTCCAAAATCGGACATTATTTGGCCGAGAAATTAAAAAAAAATCATCAAAAAAGTTTTGATTTTCGAACCGACCCGATTTTGACTAAAAACGTGAAGTAACCCCTTGTAATTTGGTCGATTTTGGTCAATATTTTGATTTTCATTTTCTGATTCCAATCGATAGTACTGATCCTTACGAGTCCAAAATAGTATAAAATTCCAAAATCGGACATTTCTTGTCCGAGATATTAAAAAAATCATCAAAAATGGTTGACTTTACAAACGAATAGTTGTTTGGACAACAAATTTTTTAACACATCGATTTTTAAAATGTTTTAATGGCAATTGATAGTAGGGACACATACGAATTCGAAAAAGTATAAAATTCAAAAATTGTACATTTCTTGGCAGAGATATAAAAAAAATCATCAAAAAGGTTTGGATTTTCGAACCGACCCCGATTTTGACAAAACGTGCCAATTGGTCGATTTTGGTCAATATATTGATTTTCATTTTTTTGATTCCAATCGATGGTACAGATCCTTACGAGTCCAAAATTGTTTAAATTTCCAAAATCGGACATTATTTGGCCGAGATATTAAAAAAAAAATCATCAAAAAAGTTTTGATTTTCGAACCGACCCCGATTTTGACTAAAAACGTGAAGTAACCCCTTGTCATTTGGTCGATTTTGGTCAATATTTTAATTTTCATTTTCTGATTCCAATCGATAGTACTGATCCTTACGAGTCCAAAATAGTAAAAAATTCCAAAATCGGACATTATTTGGCCGTGATATCTAAAAAAACATCAAAAATGGTTGACTTTACAAACGAATCGTTTTTGGCCAACCAAATTTTTTAACACATCGATTTTTCAAATGTTTTAATGGCAATTGATAGTAGGGATACATACGAATTCGAAAATGTATAAAATTCAAAAATTGTACATTTCTTGGCAGAGATATAAAAAAATCATCAAAAGGTTTGGATTTTCGAACCGACCCCGATTTTGACAAAACGTGCCAATTGGTCGATTTTGGTCAATATATTTTGATTTTCATTTTTATACCCTTGCAGAGGGTATTATAATTTGGTCGTGAAATGTGTAACGCATAGAAGGAGACATCTCCGACCCCATAAAGTATATATATTTTTGATCGATATAGCCATGTCCGTCTGTCCGTCTGTCTGTTTCTATGCGAAATTGTCCCTCAGTTTTAAAGCTATCTTAATGAAACTTTGCAGAAGTCCCTATTTCTGTTGCACGCAGCACATATGTCAAAACCAGCTGGAACGGACCACTATATCATATAGCTGCCATAGGAACGATCGGTCGAAAATTAAGTTGTATGAAAAAACATTTTGTTTTTCAAGATATCTTGACCAAACTCGACATTTATTAGTTTTACTAAGCTCCTCATATATATGCAAAATTCTATTAAGATCGGACCACTATATCATATAGCCGCCATAGGAACGATCGGTCGAAAATTAAGTTTTTGTATAAAAAAACATTTTTTTGTCAAGATATCTTGACCAAACTCGGCATTTATTAGTTTTACTAAGCTCCTCATATATATGCAAAATTCTATTAAGATCGGACCACTATATCATATAGCCGCCATAGGAACGATCGGTCGAAAATTAAGTTTTTGTATGAAAAAACATTTTGTTTTTCAAGATATCTTGACCAAACTCGGCATTTATTAGTTTTACTATGCTCCTCATATATATGCAAAATCCTATTAAGATCGGACCACTATATCATATAGCTGCCATAGGAACGATCGGTCGAAAATTAAGTTGTATGAAAAAACATTTTGTTTTTCAAGATATCTTGACCAAACTCGGCATTTATTAGTTTTACTAAGCTCCTCATATATATGCAAAATCCTATTAAGATCGGACCACTATATCATATAGCTGCCATAGGAACGATCGGTCGAAAATTAAGTTGTATGAAAAAACATTTTGTTTTTCAAGATATCTTGACCAAACTCGGCATTTATTAGTTTTACTAAGCTCCTCATATATATGCAAAATTCTATTAAGATCGGACCACTATATCATATAGCCGCCATAGGAACGATCGGTCGAAAATTAAGTTTTTGTATGAAAAAACATTTTGTTTGTCAAGATATCTTGACCAAACTCGGCATTTATTAGTTTTACTAAGCTCCTCATATATATGCAAAATTCTATTAAGATCGGACCACTATATCATATAACTGCCATAGGAACGATCGGTCGAAAATTAAGTTTTTAATGAAAAAACATTTTCTTTATCAATATATCTTGAACAAACTCGGCATTTATTAGTTTTACTAAGCTCCTCATATATATGCAAAATCCTATTAAGATCCGACTACTATATCATAGATCTGCCAGAGGAGCGATCGGTCGAAAACTTGGTTTTTGATTAAAAACCTTTTGTTTATCAACATATCTTGACCAAACTCGGCATTAACTATTTTCCCTGTGCTTTTTAGATACGGGCAAAGCACTATGAGCATTTGAAAAGGTTGGGTCTGCAAGGGTATTAGATCTTCGGCGTGCCGAAGATAGCCTTTCTTTCTCGTTTTTGATTCCAATCGACGGTACTGATCCTTACGAGTCCAAAATTGTATAAAATTCCAAAATCGGACATTATTTGGCCGTGATATTTAAAAAAATCGTCAAAAAAGTTTAGATTTTCGAACCGACCCCGATTATGACAAAAAAACGTGATGTAACTCCTTGCCATTTGGTCGATTTTGGTCAATATTTTGCTTATCATTTTTTTGCCAATCGATAGTACTGATCCTTACGAGTTTTAAATGGTATAAAATTCCAAATTTGAACATTTCCCGGCGGAGAAATTTAAAAAAATCATCAAAATAGGTTGGCTTTACAAACGAATAGTTTTTGGCCAACCAAATTTTTGAATACATCGATTTTTAAAATATTTTAATGTCAATTGATAGTAGGGATACATACGAATTCGAAAAAGTATGAAATTCAAAAATTGTACATTTCTTGGCAGAGATATAAAAAACATCAAAAAGGTTTGGATTTTCGAACCGACCCTGATTTTGACAAACGTGCCAATTGGTCGATTTTGGTCAATATATTTTGCTTTTCATTTTTTTATTTCAATCGATAGTACTGATCCTTACGAGTCCAAAATTGTTTAAATTTCCAAAATCGGACATTATTTGGCCGAGAAATTAAAAAAAATCATCAAAAAGTTTTGATTTTCGAACCGACCCGATTTTGACTAAAAACGTGAAGTAACCCCTTGTAATTTGGTCGATTTTGGTCAATATTTTGATTTTCATTTTCTGATTCCAATCGATAGTACTGATCCTTACGAGTCCAAAATAGTAAAAAATTCCAAAATCGGACATTTCTTGTCCGAGATATTAAAAAAATCATCAAAAATGGTTGACTTTACAAACGAATCGTTTTTGGACAACCAAATTTTTTAACACATCGATTTTTTAAATGTTTTAATGGCAATTGATAGTAGGGATACATACGAATTCGAAAAAGTATAAAATTCAAAAATTGTACATTTCTTGGCAGAGATATAAAAAAATCATCAAAAAGGTTTGGATTTTCGAACCGACCCCGATTTTGACAAAACGTGCCAATTGGTCGATTTTGGTCAATATATTGATTTTCATTTTTTGATTCCAATCGATGGTACAGATCCTTACGAGTCCAAAATTGTTTAAATTTCCAAAATCGGACATTATTTGGCCGAGATATTAAAAAAAAATCATCAAAAAGTTTTGATTTTCGAACCGACCCCGATTTTGACTAAAAACGTGAAGTAACCCCTTGTCATTTGGTCGATTTTGGTCAATATTTTAATTTTCATTTTCTGATTCCAATCGATAGTACTGATCCTTACGAGTCCAAAATAGTAAAAAATTTCAAAATCGGACATTATTTGGCCGTGATATCTAAAAAAAACATCAAAAATGGTTGACTTTACAAACGAATCGTTTTTGGCCAACCAAATTTTTTAACACATCGATTTTTCAAATGTTTTAATGGCAATTGATAGTAGGGATACATACGAATTCGAAAATGTATAAAATTCAAAAATTGTACATTTCTTGGCAGAGATATAAAAAAATCATCAAAAAGGTTTGGATTTTCGAACCGACCCCGATTTTGACAAAACGTGCCAATTGGTCGATTTTGGTCAATATATTTTGATTTTCATTTTTATACCCTTGCAGAGGGTATTATAATTTGGTCGTGAAATGTGTAACGCATAGAAGGAGACATCTCCGACCCCATAAAGTATATATATTTTTGATCGATATAGCCATGTCCGTCTGTCCGTCTGTCTGTTTCTATGCGAAATTGTCCCTCAGTTTTAAAGCTATCTTAATGAAACTTTGCAGAAGTCCCTATTTCTGTTGCACGCAGCACATATGTCAAAACCAGCTGGATCGGACCACTATATCATATAGCTGCCATAGGAACGATCGGTCGAAAATTAAGTTGTATGAAAAAAACATTTTGTTTTTCAAGATATCTTGACCAAACTCGACATTTATTAGTTTTACTAAGCTCCTCATATATATGCAAAATTCTATTAAGATCGGACCACTATATCATATAGCCGCCATAGGAACGATCGGTCGAAAATTAAGTTTTTGTATAAAAAAACATTTTTTTGTCAAGATATCTTGACCAAACTCGGCATTTATTAGTTTTACTAAGCTCCTCATATATATGCAAAATTCTATTAAGATCGGACCACTATATCATATAGCCGCCATAGGAACGATCGGTCGAAAATTAAGTTTTTGTATGAAAAAACATTTTGTTTTTCAAGATATCTTGACCAAACTCGGCATTTATTAGTTTTACTATGCTCCTCATATATATGCAAAATCCTATTAAGATCGGACCACTATATCATATAGCTGCCATAGGAACGATCGGTCGAAAATTAAGTTGTATGAAAAAACATTTTGTTTTTCAAGATATCTTGACCAAACTCGGCATTTATTAGTTTTACTAAGCTCCTCATATATATGCAAAATCCTATTAAGATCGGACCACTATATCATATAGCTGCCATAGGAACGATCGGTCGAAAATTAAGTTGTATGAAAAAACATTTTGTTTTTCAAGATATCTTGACCAAACTCGGCATTTATTAGTTTTACTAAGCTCCTCATATATATGCAAAATTCTATTAAGATCGGACCACTATATCATATAGCCGCCATAGGAACGATCGGTCGAAAATTAAGTTTTTGTATGAAAAAACATTTTGTTTGTCAAGATATCTTGACCAAACTCGGCATTTATTAGTTTTACTAAGCTCCTCATATAAATGCAAAATTCTATTAAGATCGGACCACTATATCATATAACTGCCATAGGAACGATCGGTCGAAAATTAAGTTTTTAATGAAAAAACATTTTCTTTATCAATATATCTTGAACAAACTCGGCATTTATTAGTTTTACTAAGCTCCTCATATATATGCAAAATCCTATTAAGATCCGACTACTATATCATAGATCTGCCAGAGGAGCGATCGGTCGAAAACTTGGTTTTTGATTAAAAACCTTTTTGTTTATCAACATATCTTGACCAAACTCGGCATTAACTATTTTCCCTGTGCTTTTTAGATACGGGCAAAGCACTATGAGCATTTGAAAAGGTTGGGTCTGCAAGGGTATTAGATCTTCGGCGTGCCGAAGATAGCCTTTCTTTCTCGTTTTTGATTCCAATCGACGGTACTGATCCTTACGAGTCCAAAATTGTATAATTCCAAAATCGGACATTATTTGGCCGTAACATTTAAAAAAATCGTCAAAAAAGTTTTGATTTTCGAACCGACCCCGATTATGACAAAAAACGTAATGATCGATGCCATTTGGTCGATTTTGGTCAATATTTTGCTTTTCATTTTTTTGATTCCAATCGATTGTAACCATCCTTACGAGTCCAAAATTGTATAAAATTCCAAAATCGGACATTATTTGGCCGAGATATTAAAAAAAATCATCAAAAAAAGTTTTGATTTTCGAACCGACCCGATTTTGACTAAATACGTGAAGTAACCCCTTGCCATTTGGTCGATTTTGGTCAATATTTTGAATTTCATTTTCTGATTCCAATCGATAGTACTGATCCTTACGAGTCCAAAATAGTATAAAATTCCAAAATCGGACATTTCTTGTCCGAGATATTAAAAAAATCATCAAAAATGTTTGACTTTACAAACGAATCGTTTTTGGCCAACCAAATCGAACACATCGATTTTTAAAATGTTTTAATGGCAATTGATAGTAGGGATACATACGAATTCGAAAATGTATAAAATTCAAAAATTGTACATTTCTTGGCAGAGATATAAAAAATCATCAAAAAGGTTTGGATTTTCGAACCGACCCCGATTTTGACAAAACGTGCCAATTGGTCGATTTTGGTCAATATATTTTGATTTTCATTTTTATACCCTTGCAGAGGGTATTATAATTTGGTCGTGAAATGTGTAACGCATAGAAGGAGACATCTCCGACCCCATAAAGTATATATATTTTTGATCGATATAGCCATGTCCGTCTGTCCGTCTGTCTGTTTCTATGCGAAATTGTCCCTCAGTTTTAAAGCTATCTTAATGAAACTTTGCAGAAGTCCCTATTTCTGTTGCACGCAGCACATATGTCAAAACCAGCTGGATCGGACCACTATATCATATAGCTGCCATAGGAACGATCGGTCGAAAATTAAGTTGTATGAAAAAACATTTTGTTTTTCAAGATATCTTGACCAAACTCGACATTTATTAGTTTTACTAAGCTCCTCATATATATGCAAAATTCTATTAAGATCGGACCACTATATCATATAGCCGCCATAGGAACGATCGGTCGAAAATTAAGTTTTTGTATAAAAAAACATTTTTTTGTCAAGATATCTTGACCAAACTCGGCATTTATTAGTTTTACTAAGCTCCTCATATATATGCAAAATTCTATTAAGATCGGACCACTATATCATATAGCCGCCATAGGAACGATCGGTCGAAAATTAAGTTTTTGTATGAAAAAACATTTTGTTTTTCAAGATATCTTGACCAAACTCGGCATTTATTAGTTTTACTATGCTCCTCATATATATGCAAAATCCTATTAAGATCGGACCACTATATCATATAGCTGCCATAGGAACGATCGGTCGAAAATTAAGTTGTATGAAAAAACATTTTGTTTTTCAAGATATCTTGACCAAACTCGGCATTTATTAGTTGTACTAAGCTCCTCATATATATGCAAAATCCTATTAAGATCGGACCACTATATCATATAGCTGCCATAGGAACGATCGGTCGAAAATTAAGTTGTATGAAAAAACATTTTGTTTTTCAAGATATCTTGACCAAACTCGGCATTTATTAGTTTTACTAAGCTCCTCATATATATGCAAAATTCTATTAAGATCGGACCACTATATCATATAGCCGCCATAGGAACGATCGGTCGAAAATTAAGTTTTTGTATGAAAAAACATTTTGTTTGTCAAGATATCTTGACCAAACTCGGCATTTATTAGTTTTACTAAGCTCCTCATATATATGCAAAATTCTATTAAGATCGGACCACTATATCATATAACTGCCATAGGAACGATCGGTCGAAAATTAAGTTTTTAATGAAAAAACATTTTCTTTATCAATATATCTTGAACAAACTCGGCATTTATTAGTTTTACTAAGCTCCTCATATATATGCAAAATCCTATTAAGATCCGACTACTATATCATAGATCTGCCAGAGGAGCGATCGGTCGAAAACTTGGTTTTTGATTAAAAACCTTTTTGTTTATCAACATATCTTGACCAAACTCGGCATTAACTATTTTCCCTGTGCTTTTTAGATACGGGCAAAGCACTATGAGCATTTGAAAAGGTTGGGTCTGCAAGGGTATTAGATCTTCGGCGTGCCGAAGATAGCCTTTCTTTCTCGTTTTTGATTCCAATCGACGGTACTGATCCTTACGAGTCCAAAATTGTATAATTCCAAAATCGGACATTATTTGGCCGTAACATTTAAAAAATCGTCAAAAAGTTTTGATTTTCGAACCGACCCCGATTATGACAAAAAACGTAATGATCGATGCCATTTGGTCGATTTTGGTCAATATTTTGCTTTTCATTTTTTGATTCCAATCGATTGTAACCATCCTTACGAGTCCAAAATTGTATAAAATTCCAAAATCGGACATTATTTGGCCGAGATATTAAAAAAAAATCATCAAAAAAGTTTTGATTTTCGAACCGACCCGATTTTGACTAAATACGTGAAGTAACCCCTTGCCATTTGGTCGATTTTGGTCAATATTTTGAATTTCATTTTCTGATTCCAATCGATAGTACTGATCCTTACGAGTCCAAAATAGTATAAAATTCCAAAATCGGACATTTCTTGTCCGAGATATTAAAAAAAAATCATCAAAAATGTTTGACTTTACAAACGAATCGTTTTTGGCCAACCAAATCGAACACATCGATTTTTAAAATGTTTTAATGGCAATTGATAGTAGGGATACATACGAATTCGAAAATGTATAAAATTCAAAAATTGTACATTTCTTGGCAGAGATATAAAAATATCATCAAAAAGGTTTGGATTTTCGAACCGACCCCGATTTTGACAAAACGTGCCAATTTGTCGATTTTGGTCAATATATTTTGATTTTTATTTTTTTTATTCCAATCGATGGTACTGATCCTTACGAGTCCAAAATTGTATAAAATTCCAAAATCGGTCATTATTTGGCCGAGATATTAAAAAAATCATCAAAAAAGTTTTGATTTTCGAACCGACCCGATTTTGACTAAATACGTGAAGTAACCCCTTGCCATTTGGTCGATTTTGGTCAATATTTTGAATTTCATTTTCTGATTCCATTCGATAGTACTGATCCTTACGAGTCCAAAAATAGTATAAAATTCCAAAATCGGACATTTCTTGTCCAAGATATTACAAAAAAATCATCAAAAATGGTTGACTTTACAAACGAATCGTTTTTGGCCAACCAAATTTTTAACTCATCGATTTTTAAAATGTTTTAATGGCAATTGATAGTAGGGATACATACTAATTCGAAAAAGTATAAAATTCAAAAATTGTACATTTCTTGGCAGAGATATAAAACAATCATCAAAAAGGTTTGGATTTTCGAACCGACCCCGATTTTGACAAAACGTGCCAATTGGTCGATTTTGGTCAATATATTTTGATTTTCATTTTTTTTGATTCCAATCGATGGTACTGATCCTTACGAGTCCAAAATTGTATAATTCCAAAAGCGGACATTATTTGGCCGTGATATTTAAAAAAATCGTCTAAAAAGTTTTGATTTTCGAACCGACCCCGATTATGACAAAAAACGTGATGTAACTCCTTGCCATTTGGTCGATTTTGGTCAATATTTTGCTTATCATTTTTTTGCCAATCGATAGTACTGATCCTTACGAGTTTCAAATGGTATAAAATTCCAAATTTGAACATTTCCCGGCCGAGAAATTTAAAAAAATCATCAAAATAGGTTGGCTTTACAAACGAATAGTTTTTGGCCAACCAAATTTTTGAATACATCGATTTTTAAAATATTTTAATGGCAATTGATAGTAGGGATACATACGAATTCGAAAAAGTATGAAATTCAAAAATTGTACATTTCTTGGCAGAGATATAAAATAACATCAAAAAGGTTTGGATTTTCGAACCGACCCTGATTTTGACAAACGTGCCAATTGGTCGATTTTGGTCAATATATTTTGATTTTCATTTTTTGATTCCAATCGATGGTACTGATCCTTACGAGTCCAAAATTGTAAAAAATTCCAAAATCGGACATTATTTGGCCGTGATATTTAAAAAATCGTCAAAAAGTTTAGATTTTCGAACCGACCCCGATTATGACAAAAACGTGATGTAACTCCTTGCCATTTGGTCGATTTTGGTCAATATTTTGCTTTTCATTTTTTTATTTCAATCGATAGTACTGATCCTAACGAGTCCAAAATTGTTTAAATTTCCAAAATCGGACATTATTTGGCCGAGAAATTAAAAAAAAATCATCAAAAAAGTTTTGATTTTCGAACCGATCCCGATTTTGACTAAAAACGTGATGTAACCCCTTGTCATTTGGTCGATTTTGGTCAATATATTGATTTTAATTTTTTTGATTCCAATCGATGGTACAGATCCTTACGAGTCCAAAATTGTTTAAATTTCCAAAATCGGACATTATTTGGCCGAGATATTAAAAAAAATCATCAAAAAAGTTTTGATTTTCGAACCGACCCCGATTTTGACTAAAAATTTGAAGTAACCTCTTGCCATTTGGTCGATTTTGGTCAATATTTTGATTTTCATTTTCTGATTCCAATCGATAGTACTGATCCTTACGAGTCCAAAATATTATAAAATTCCAAAATCGGACATTTCTTGTCCGAGATATTAAAAAAAACAACATAAAAGTTTTGATTTTCGAACCGACCCCGATTTTGACTAAAAACGTGATGTGACCCCTTGTCATTTGGTCGATTTTGGTCAATATTTTGATTTTCATTTTTTGCCAATCGATAGTACTGATCCTTACGAGTCCCAAATGGTATAAAATTCCAAATTTGAACATTTCCCGGCCGAGAAATTTAAAAAAAAATCATCAAAAATGGTTGACTTTACAAACGAATCGTTTTTGGCATCCAAATTTTTTAACACATCGATTTTTAAAATGTTTTAATGGCAATTGATAGTAGGGATACATACGAATTCGAAAAAGTATAAAATTCAAAAATTGTACATTTCTTGGCAGAGATATAAAAAATCATCAAAAAGGTTTGGATTTTCGAACCGACCCCGATTTTGACAAAACGTGCCAATTGTTCGATTTTGGTCAATATATTTTGATTTTCATTTTTTTTGATTTCAATCGATGGTACTGATCCTTACGAGTCCAAAATTGTATAATTCCAAAATCGGACATTATTTGGCCGTGATATTTAAAAAATCGTCAAAAAAGTTTTGATTTTCGAACCGACCCCGATTATGACAAAAAACGTGATGTAACTCCTTGCCATTTGGTCGATTTTGGTCAATATTTTGCTTATCATTTTTTTGCCAATCGATAGTACTGATCCTTACGAGTTTCAAATGGTATAAAATTCCAAATTTGAACATTTCCCGGCCGAGAAATTTAAAAAAATCATCAAAATAGGTTGGCTTTACAAACGAATAGTTTTTGGCCAACCAAATTTTTGAATACATCGATTTTTAAAATATTTTAATGGCAATTGATAGTAGGGATACATACGAATTCGAAAAAGTATGAAATTCAAAAATTGTACATTTCTTGGCAGAGATATAAAAAACATCAAAAAGGTTTGGATTTTCGAACCGACCCTGATTTTGACAAACGTGCCAATAGGTCGATTTTGGTCAATATAATTTGATTTTCATTTTTGATTCCAATCGATGGTACTGATCCTTACGACTCCAAAATTGTAAAAAATTCCAAAATCGGACATTATTTGGCCGTGATATTTAAAAAATCGTCAAAAAAGTTTAGATTTTCGAACCGACCCCGATTATGACAAAAAACGTGATGTAACTCCTTGCCATTTGGTCGATTTTGGTCAATATTTTGATTTTCATTTTCTGATTCCAATCGATAGTACTGATCCTTACGAGTCCAAAATTGTTTAAATTTCCAAAATCGGAAATTATTTGGCCGAGAAATTAAAAAAAATCATCAAAAAGTTTTGATTTTCGAACCGACCCGATTTTGACTAAAAACGTGAAGTAACCCCTTGTCATTTGGTCGATTTTGGTCAATATTTTGATTTTCATTTTCTGATTCCAATCGATAGTACTGATCCTTACGAGTCCAAAATAGTAAAAAATCCCAAAATCGGACATTATTTGGCCGTGATATCTAAAAAAAACATCAACAAAGTTTTGATTTTCGAACCGACCCCGATTTTGACTACAAACGTGATGTAACCCGTTGCCATTTGGTCGATTTTGGTCAATATTTTGCTTTTAATTTTTTTTGATTCCAATCGGTACTGATCCTTACGAGTCCAAAATTGTATAAAATTCCAAAATCGGACATTTCTTGTCCGAGATATCTAAAAAAAACATCAAAAAAGTTTTGATTTTCGAACCGATCCCGATTTTGACTAAAAACGTGATGTAACCCCTTGTCATTTGGTCGATTTTGGTCAATATATTGATTTTCATTTTTTTGATTCCAATCGATGGTACAGATCCTTACGAGTCCAAAATTGTTTAAATTTCCAAAATCGGAAATTATTTGGCCGAGAAATTAAAAAAAAAATCATCAAAAAAGTTTTGATTTTCGAACCGACCCGATTTTGACTAAAAACGTGAAGTAACCCCTTGTCATTTGGTCGATTTTGGTCAATATTTTGATTTTCATTTTCTGATTCCAATCGATAGTACTGATCCTTACGAGTCCAAAATAGTAAAAAATCCCAAAATCGGACATTATTTGGCCGAGATATTAAAAAAAAAATCATCAAAAAAGTTTTGATTTTCGAACCGACCCCGATTTTGACTAAAAATTTGAAGTAACCTCTTGCCATTTGGTCGATTTTGGTCAATATTTTGATTTTCATTTTCTGATTCCAATCGATAGTACTGATCCTTACGAGTCCAAAATATTATAAAATTCCAAAATCGGACATTTCTTGTCCGAGATATTAAAAAAAAATCATCAAAAATGGTTGACTTTACAAACGAATCGTTTTTGGCCAACCAAATTTTTTAACACATCGATTTTTAAAATGTTTTAATGGCAATTGATAGTAGGGATACATACAAATTCGAAAATGTATAAAATTCAAAAATTGTACATTTCTTGGCAGAGATATAAAAAATCATCAAAAAGGTTTGGATTTTCGAACCGACCCCGATTTTGACAAAACGTGCCAATTGGTCGATTTTGGTCAATATATTTTGATTTTCATTTTTATACCCTTGCAGAGGGTATTATAATTTGGTCGTGAAATGTGTAACGCATAGAAGGAGACATCTCCGACCCCATAAAGTATATATATTCTTGATCAGCATCAACAGCCGAGTCGATATAGCCATGTCCGTCTGTCCGTCTGTCTGTTTCTATGCGAAATTGTCCCTCAGTTTTAAAGCTATCTTAATGAAACTTTGCAGAAGTCCCTATTTCTGTTGCACGCAGCACATATGTCAAAACCAGCTGGATCGGACCACTTTATCATATAGCTGCCATAGGAACGATCGGTCGAAAATTAAGTTGTATGAAAAAACATTTTGTTTTTCAAGATATCTTGACCAAACTCGACATTTATTAGTTTTACTAAGCTCCTCATATATATGCAAAATTCTATTAAGATCGGACCACTATATCATATAGCCGCCATAGGAACGATCGGTCGAAAATTAAGTTTTTGTATAAAAAAACATTTTTTTTGTCAAGATATCTTGACCAAACTCGGCATTTATTAGTTTTACTAAGCTCCTCATATATATGCAAAATTCTATTAAGATCGGACCACTATATCATATAGCCGCCATAGGAACGATCGGTCGAAAATTAAGTTTTTGTATGAAAAAACATTTTGTTTTTCAAGATATCTTGACCAAACTCGGCATTTATTAGTTTTACTATGCTCCTCATATATATGCAAAACCCTATTAAGATCGGACCACTATATCATATAGCTGCCATAGGAACGATCGGTCGAAAATTAAGTTGTATGAAAAAACATTTTGTTTTTCAAGATATCTTGACCAAACTCGGCATTTATTAGTTTTACTAAGCTCCTCATATATATGCAAAATCCTATTAAGATCGGACCACTATATCATATAGCTGCCATAGGAACGATCGGTCGAAAATTAAGTTGTATGAAAAAACATTTTGTTTTTCAAGATATCTTGACCAAACTCGACATTTATTAGTTTTACTAAGCTCCTCATATATATGCAAAATTCTATTAAGATCGGACCACTATATCATATAGCCGCCATAGGAACGATCGGTCGAAAATTAAGTTTTTGTATGAAAAAACATTTTGTTTGTCAAGATATCTTGACCAAACTCGGCATTTATTAGTTTTACTAAGCTCCTCATATATATGCAAAATTCTATTAAGATCGGACCACTATATCATATAGCCGCCATAGGAACGATCGGTCGAAAATTAAGTTTTTGTATGAAAAAACATTTTGTTTTTCAAGATATCTTGACCAAACTCGGCATTTATTAGTTTTACTATGCTCCTCATATATATGCAAAATCCTATTAAGATCGGACCACTATATCATATAGCCGCCATAGGAACGATCGGTCGAAAATTAAGTTTTTGTATGAAAAAACATTTTGTTTGTCAAGATATCTTGACCAAACTCGGCATTTATTAGTTTTACTAAGCTCCTCATATATATGCAAAATTCTATTAAGATCGGACCACTATATCATATAACTGCCATAGGAACGATCGGTCGAAAATTAAGTTTTTAATGAAAAAACATTTTCTTTATCAATATATCTTGAACAAACTCGGCATTTATTAGTTTTACTAAGCTCCTCATATATATGCAAAATCCTATTAAGATCCGACTACTATATCATAGATCTGCCAGAGGAGCGATCGGTCGAAAACTTGGTTTTTGATTAAAAACCTTTTTGTTTATCAACATATCTTGACCAAACTCGGTATTAACTATTTTCCCTGTGCTTTTTAGATACGGGCAAAGCACTATGAGCATTTGAAAAGGTTGGGTCTGCAAGGGTATTAGATCTTCGGCGTGCCGAAGATAGCCTTTCTTTCTCGTTTTTGATTCCAATCGACGGTACTGATCCTTACGAGTCCAAAATTGTATAATTCCAAAATCGGACATTATTTGGCCGTAATATTTAAAAAAATCGTCAAAAAAGTTTCGATTTTCGAACCGACCCCGATTATGACAAAAAACGTGATGATCGATGCCATTTGGTCGATTTTGGTCAATATTTTGCTTTTCATTTTTTTTGATTCCAATCGATTGTAACCATCCTTACGAGTCCAAAATTGTATAAAATTCCAAAATCGGACATTATTTGGCCGAGATATTAAAAAAAAATCATCAAAAAAGTTTTGATTTTCGAACCGACCCGATTTTGACTAAATACGTGAAGTAACCCCTTGCCATTTGGTCGATTTTGGTCAATATTTTGAATTTCATTTTCTGATTCCAATCGATAGTACTGATCCTTACGAGTCCAAAATATTATAAAATTCCAAAATCGGACATTTCTTGTCCGAGATATTAAAAAAAATCATCAAAAATGGTTGACTTTACAAACGAATCATTTTTGGCCAACCAAATTTTTTAACTCATCGATTTTTAAAATGTTTTAATGGCAATTGATAGTAGGGATACATACTAATTCGAAAAAGTATAAAATTCAAAAATTGTACATTTCTTGGCAGAGATATAAAAAATCATCAAAAAGGTTTGGATTTTCGAACCGACCCCGATTTTGACAAAACGTGCCAATTGGTCGATTTTGGTCAATATATTTTGATTTTCATTTTTTTGATTCCAATCGATGGTACTGATCCTTACAAGTCCAAAATTGTATAATTCCAAAATCGGACATTATTTGGCCGTGATATTTAAAAAAATCGTCTAAAAAGTTTTGATTTTCGAACCGACCCCGATTATGACAAAAAACGTGATGTAACTCCTTGCCATTTGGTCGAAGTTGGTCAATATTTTGCTTTTCATTTTTTTGATTCCAATCGATTGTAACCATCCTTACGAGTCCAAAATTGTATAAAATTCCAAAATCGGACATTATTTTTTTGCCAATCGATAGTACTGATCCTTACGAGTCCCAAATGGTATAAAATTCCAAATTTGAACATTTCCCGGCCGAGAAATATAAAAAAATTATCAAAAAAGGTTGGCTTTACAAACGAATCGTTTTTGGCCAACAAATTTTTACCCATTGATTTTTAAATGTTTCAATGGCAGTTGATAGTAGGGATACGTAAGAATTCGAACAGGTATTAAATTCCAAAATTGGACATTTGTCGGACGAGATATTAAAAAAATCATCAAAAAGTTTTGATTATCGAACCGACCCCGATTTTGACTAAAAACGTGAAGTAACCCCTTGCCAATTGGTCGATTTTGGTCAATATTTTGCTTTTCATTTTTTTTTGATTCCAATCGATAGTACTGATCCTTACGAGTCCAAAATTGTATAAAATTCCAAAATCGGACATTATTTGGCCGTGATATCTAAAAATACATCAAAAAGTTTTGATTTTCGAACCGACCCCGATTTTGACTAGAAACGTGATGTAACCCCTTGTCATTTGGTCGATTTTGGTCAATATTTTGATTTTCATTTTTTTGCCAATCGATAGTACTGATCCTTACGAGTCCCAAATGGTATAAAATTCCAAATTTGAACATTTCCCGGCCGAGAAATTTAAAAAAAATCATCAAAAAAGGTTGGTAGTTGATAGTAGGGATACGTAAGAATTCGAACAGGTATTAAATTCCAAAATTGGACATTTGTCGGACAAGATATTAAAAAAAAATCATCAAAAAAGTTTTGATTTTCGAACCGACCCCGATTTTGACTAAAAACGTGAAGTAACCCCTTGCCATTTGGTCAATATTTTGATTTTCATTTTTTTATTCCAATCGATAGTACTGATCCTTACGAGTCCAAAATAGTATAAAATTCCAAAATCGGAAATTATTTGGCCGAGATATTAAAAAAAATCATCAAAAAGATTTGATTTTCGAAACGACCCCGATTTTGACTAAAAACGTGATGTAACTTCTTGCCATTTGGTCGATTTTGGTCAATATTTTGCTTTTTAATTTTTTGATTCCAATCGATAGTACTGATCCTTACGAGTCCAAAATTGTAAAAAATTACAAAATCAGACATTATTTGGCCGAGATATTAAAAAAAAAATCATCAAAAAGTTTTGATTTTCGAACCGACCCCGATTTTGACTAACAACGTGATGTAACCCCTTGTCATTTGGTCGATTTTGGTCAATATTTTAATTTACATTTTTTTATTCCAATCGATAGTACTGATCCTTACGAGTCCAAAATTGTAAAAATTCCAAAATCGGAAATTATTTGGCCGAGATATTAAAAAAATCATCAAAAGATTTGATTTTCGAAGCGACCCCGATTTTGACTAAAAACGTGATGTAACTTCTTGCCATTTGGTCGATTTTGGTCAATATTTTGCTTTTCATTTTTTTGATTCCAATCGATAGTACTGATCCTTACGAGTCCAAAATGGTATAAAATTGTCGATTTTGGTCAAAATGTTGATTTTCATTTTTTGATGCCAAAAATCATCAAAAAAGGTTGGCTTTACAAACAAATCGTTTTTGGTCAACAAATTTTTGAACCCATCGATTTTAAAATGTTTCAATGGCAATTGATAGTAGGGATACGTAAGAATTCGAACAGGTATTAATTCTAAAATTGGACATTTGTCGGACGAGATATTAAAAAAATCATCAAAAAGTTTTGATTTTCGAACCGACTAAAAACGTGCTGTAAACCCTTGGCATATGGTCGATTTTGATCAATATTTTAATATTCATTTTTTATTCCAATCGATAGTACTGATCCTTACGAGTCCAAAATTGTAAAAAATTCCAAAATCGGACATTATTTTTTTGCCAATCGATAGTACTGATCCTTACGAGTCCCAAATGGTATAAAATTCCAAATTTGAACATTTCCCGGCCGAGAAATATAAAAAAATTATCAAAAAGGTTGGCTTTACAAACGAATCGTTTTTGGCCAACAAATTTTTTACCCATTGATTTTTAAATGTTTCAATGGCAGTTGATAGTAGGGATACGTAAGAATTCGAACAGGTATTAAATTCCAAAATTGGACATTTGTCGGACGAGATATTAAAAAAAAATCATCAAAAAAGTTTTGATTATCGAACCGACCCCGATTTTAACTAAAAACGTGAAGTAACCCCTTGCCAATTGGTCGATTTTGGTCAATATTTTGCTTTTCATTTTTTTTGATTCCAATCGATGGTACTGATCGTTACAAGTCCAAAATTGTTTAAACTTCCAAAATCGGACATTATTTGCCCGAGATATTAAAAAAAAATCATCAAAAAAGTTTTGATTTTCGAACCGACCCCGATTTTGACTAAAAACGTAATGTAACTCCTTGCCATTTGGTCGATTTTGGTCAATATTTTGATTTTCATTTTTTTTGATTCCAATCTATAGTACTGATCCGTACGAGTCCAAAATTGTATAAAATTCCAAAATCGGACATTATTTTTTTTGCCAATCGATAATACTGATCCTTACGAGTCCCAAATGGTATAAAATTCCAAAATCGGACATTTCTTGTCCGAGATATTAAAAAAAATTATCAAAAAAGGTTGGCTTTACAAACGAATTGTTTTTGGCCAACAAATTTTTAAACCCATCGATTTTTTAAATATTTCAAAGGCAGTTGATAGTAGGGAAACGTAAGAATTCGAACAGGTATTAAATACCAAAATTGGGCATTTGTCGGACGAGATATTAAAAAAAAATCATCAAAAAGTTTTGATTTTCGAACCGACCCTGATTTTGACTAAAAACGTGATGTAACTCCTTGCCATTTGGTCGATTTTGGTCAATATTTTGCTTTTCATTTTTTTGATTCCAATCGATGGTACAGATCCTTACAAGTCCAAAATTGTTTAAATTTCCAAAATCGGACATTATTTGGCCGAGATATTAAAATAAAAATCATCAAAAAGTTTTGATTTTCGAACCGACACCGATTTTGACTAAAAACGCGAAGTAACCCCTTGCCATTTGGTCGATTTTGGTCAATATTTTGATTTTACGTGTACGTGTACGTGTACGTGTACGTGTACGTGTACGTGTACGTGTACGTGTACGTGTACGTGTATGTACACGTCAACTGGCAGCTATGAACACATATTTGAGCGCTGACCACACGGAAAGCTTCGACGAAACCGATATGGTTCGAATGGATTCGGTGAACCACATGAATTCAGCAGTTGAGAACTCCCAGTCCAGGCTCGAAAACCTCGACCTCCTGGAGTTAGACGTCCGTGCAGAATTTACTCAGCTATACTGGGAAGTGAAATCGAAGCTCACTCGTCAAGTACATTCTATAAAAAAGGCACGCATGACCTGCCCAAACTCTACTACAATCCGCGGCTACATTTTTAAATATATATTAATATATATATATATATATACAATAAAATATATTTATCTAAGATTTATCCTAACGCAAAAAAAACGAGAAAGAAAGGCTATCTTCGGCACGCCGAAGATCTAAAATACCCTTGCAGACCCAACCTTTTAATGCCGAGTTTGGTCAGGGTATCTTGATATACAAAAAAGGATTTTTATCAGAAACCTAGTTTTCGACCGATCGTTCCTATGGCAGATATATGATATAGTAGTCCGATGCAAATAAGATTTTGCAATAATGAAGGGAGCATAGTAAAATCCTTAAATGCCGTGTTTAATCGAAATATCTTGAAAAACAAATATATGTTCCATACAAAAACATAATTTTCGACCGATCGTTCCTATGGTGGTCTGATCTTAATAGAATTTCGCATATATATGTGGATCATAGTTAAACTAATAAATGCTGAGTTTTGTCAAGATGCCTTAATAACCAAAATTTTTGTTCATACAACAACTTAACTTTCGACCGATCGTTCCTATGGCAGCTATATGATATAGTGGTCCGATCTTAAGAGGAATTAGCTTATTTATGAGGGGCATAGTAAAACTAATAAATGCCGAGTTTGGTCAAGATATCTTGATAAATAAATTTTTTTCATACAACTTAATTTTCGTCCGATCGTTCCTATGGTAGCTATATGATATAGTGTTCCGATCTTAGTAGGATTTTGCAAATATAAGAGGAGCATAGTAAAACTAATAAATGCCGAGTTTAGTCAAGATATCTTGATAAATAAAATTTTTTTTCATACAACAAATTAATTTTCGACCGGTCGTTCCTATGGCAGGTATATTATATAGTGTTCCGATCTTAATAGTATTTTGCATATATATGAAGAGCATAGTAAAACTCACAAAAGCCGAGTTTGGTCAAGATATCTTGAAAACCAAAATGTTTTTCATACAAGATCCTACTTTTCGACCGATCGTTCCTATGGCAGCTATATGTAATAGTGGTCCGATCTTGATAGGATTTTGCATATATATGAGGAGCAAAGTAAAACTAATTACCGCCGAGTTTGATCAAGATATCTTGATAAACAAAGTTTTTGTTTGTACAACTTAATTTTCGACCGATCGTTCCTATGGCAGCTATATGATATAGTGGTCCGATCTTAATAGGATTTTCCATATATATGAGAAGCGTAGTAAAACTAATAAATGCCAAGTGTGGTCAAGATCTCTTGATAAACAAAGTTTTTTTCATACAACAAATTAATTTTCGACCGGCCGTTCCTATGGCAGCTATATGATATAGTGGTCCGATCTTAGTAAGATTTTGCATATATAAGAGGAGCCTAGTAAAACTAAAAAATGCCGAGTTTGGTCAAAATATCTTCATAAACAACGTTTTTTTTCGTACAACTTAATTTTCGACCGATTGTTCCTATGGCAGGTATATTATATAGTGTTCCGATCTTAATAGTATTTTGCATATATATTAAGAGCATAGTAAAACTCACAAAAGCCGAGTTTGGTCAAGATATCTTGAAAAACAAAATGTTTTTCATACAAGATCCTACTTTTCGACCGGTCGTTCCTATGGCAGCTATATAAAATAGTGGTCCGATCTTAATAGGATTTTGCATATATATAAGGAGCCTAGTAAAACTAAAAAATGCCGAGTGTGGTCAAAATATCTTCATAAACAACGTTTTTTTTCGTACAACTTAATTTTCGTCCGATTGTTCCTATGGCAGCTATATGTAATAGTGGTCCGATCTTGATAGGATTTTGCATATATATGAGGAGCAAAGTAAAACTAATTAATGCAGAGTTTGATCAAGATATCTTGATAAACAAAGTTTTTGCTTGTACAAATTAATTTTCGACCGATCGTTCCTATGGCAGCTATATGATATAGTGGTCCGATCTTAATAGGGTTTTCCATATATATGAGAAGCATAGTAAAACTAATAAATGCCAAGTGTGGTCAAGATCTCTTGATAAACAAAGTTTTTTTCATACAACAAATTAATTTTCGACCGGTCGTTCCTATGGCAGCTTATGATATAGTGGTCCGATCTTAAGAGGATTTAGTTTATTTATGAGGGGCATAGTAAAACTAGATATGTTGACAAATATATTTTTTTCATACAGCTTAATTTTCGTGCGATCGTTCCTATGATAGCTATATGATATAGTGGTCCGATCTTAGTAGGATTTTGCATATATAAGAGGAGCATAGTAAAACTAATAAATGCCGAATTTGGTCAAGATATCTTAATAAATAAATAATTTTTTCAAATAACTTAATTTTTGACCGATCGTTCCTATGGCAGCTATATGATATAGTGGTCCGATCTTAATAGGATTTTCCATATATATGAGGAGCATAGTAAAACTAATAAATGCCAAGTTTGGTCAAGATATCTTCATAAACCAAGCTTTTTTTCATACAACAAATTAATTTTCGAGCGGTCGTTCCTATGGCAGGTATATCATATAGTGTTCCGATCTTAATAGTATTTTGCATATATATGAAGAACATAGTAAAACTCACAAGTGCCGAGTTTGCTCAAGATATCTTGAAAAACAAAATGTTTTTCATACAAGATCCTACTTTTCGACCGATCGTTCCTATGGCAGCTATATGATATAGTGGTCCGATCTTGATAGGATTTTGCATATATATGAGGAGCATAGTAAAACTAATAAATGCCAAGTTTGGTCAAGATATCTTGATAAACAAATTTTTTTTCATACAACAAATTAATTTTCGCCAGATCGTTCCTATGGTAGCTATATAATATAGGGGTCCGATCTTAATAGTATTTTGCATATATACGAAGAGCATACTAAAACTCACAAATGCCAAGTTTGGTCAAGATGTCTTGAAAAACAAAGTTTTTTTCATACAACAAATTAATTTTCGACCGGTCGTTCCTATGGCAGCTATATAAAATAGTGGTCCGATCTTAATAGTATTTTGCATATATACGAAGAGCATAGTAAAACTCACAAATGCCGAGTTTGGTCAATATGTCTTGAAAAACAAAGTTTTTTTCATACAACAAATGAATTTTCGACCGGTCGTTCCTATGGCAGCTATATAATATAGTGGTCCGATCTTAATAGTATTTTGCATATATACGAAAAGCATAGTAAAACTCACAAATGCCGAGTTTGGTCAAGATGTCTTGAAAAACAAATTGTTTTTCATACAAGATCCTTCTTTTCGACCGATCTTTCCTATGGCAGCTATATGATATAATGGTTCAATCCAGCTAGTTTTCACATATGTGCTGCGTGCAACAGAAAGAGGGACTCCTGCAAAGTTTCATAAAGATAGCTTTAAAACTGAGATACTAATTCGCATAGAAACAGACAGACGGACATGGCTATATCGACTCGGCTGTTGATACTGATCAAGAATATATATACTTTATGGGGTCGGAGATGTCTCCTTCAATGCGTTACACATTTCACGACAAAATTCTAATACCCTCTGCAAGGGTATACAAATATCTCTACATAAACTCACTCATCATTCATCTAGACCCCATTAAGTTTGTCAATACAAAATTATATATATAAGTTAATTGAACAACTACATTATATTACGTTATGCTTCTAAAAGGGGAGGTGTGTGTGTATGTGTGAATGTGTGTATGTGTGTGTGTGTGTATTTGTGTGTGTGTGTGTGTGTGTGTGTGTGTGTATGTGTGTATGT
>JAEIGF010000130.1:0-13088 GCA_018903485.1 Drosophila littoralis | reverse complement strand
TGTCGGGTGAAACCGTTTTGGCTTTGACTTATTCCCCTAGGCTGCAAATGCCAGATTGTCTGGGCTCCTGGTATCTGAGACAAGTTTTGGGTAAGCAGTTTTGACTTCCAGGTGAGGCTGCATGTCTTAAGACTAAATAGTCGGGTGAGACTATTTGGCTTTAACTAGCTCCCCTAGGCTGCACATGCCAGATTGGCAGGGCTCCTGGTATCTGAGACAAGTTTTGGTAAAGCAATTTTGGCGGCCAGATGGGGCTGTATGTTTTAAGATGTAATTGTCGGGTGAAACCGTTTTGGCTTTGACTTATTCCCCTAGGCTGCAAATGTCAGATTGGCGGGGCTCTTGGTATCTGAGTCAAGTTTTGGTAAGGCAGCTTTGACTTCCAGGTGAGGCTGTATGTTTTAAGACTAAATAGTCGGTTGAGACTATTTGGCTTTACCTAGCTCCCCTAGGCTGCACATGCCAGATTGGCAGGGCTCCTAGCATCTGACACAAGTTTTGGTAAAGCAATTTTGGCGGCCAGATGGGACTGTATGTTTTAAGATGTAATTGTCGGGTGAAACCGTTTTGGCTTTTGACTTATTCCCTAGGCTGCAAATTTCAGATTGGCGGGGCTCTTGGTATCTGAGACAAGTTTTGGTAAAGCAATTTTGGCGGCCAGATGGGGCTGTATGTTTTAAGATGTAATTGTCGGGTGAAACCGTTTTGGCTTTGACTTATTCCCCTAGGCTGCAAATGTCAGATTGGCGGGGCTCTTGGTATCTGAGTCAAGTTTTGGTAAGGCAGTTTTGACTTCCAGGTGAGGCTGTATGTATTAAGACTAAATAGTCGGGTGAGACTATTTGGCTTTACCTAGCTCCCCTAGGCTGCACATGCCAGATTGGCAGGGCTCCTGGCATCTGACACAAGTTTTGGTAAAGCAATTTTGGCGGCCAGATGGGGCTGTATGTTTTAAGATGTAATTGTCGGGTGAAACCGTTTTGGCTTTGACTTATTCCCCTAGGCTGCAAATGTCAGATTGGCGGGGCTCTTGGTATATGAGTCAAGTTTTGGTAAGGCAGTTTTGACTTCCAGGTGAGGCTGTATGTTTTCAGACTAAATAGTCGGGTGAGACTATTTGGCTTTAACTAGCTTTTGTTTTAAGACTAAATAGTCCGGTGAGACTATTTGGCTTTAACTAGCTCCCCAAGGCTGCACATGCCAGATTGGCAGGGCTCCTGGTATCTGAGACAAGTTTTGGTAATGCAATTTTGGCGGCCAGATGGGGCTGTATGTTTTAAGATGTAATTGTCGGGTGAAACCGTTTTGGCTTTGACTTATTCCCCTAGGCTGCAAATGTCAGATTGGCGGCGCTCTTGGTATCTGAGTCAAGTTTTCGTAAGGCAGTTTTGACTTCCAGGTGAGACTGTATGTTTTAATACTAAATAGTCGGGCGAGACTATTTGGCTTTAACTAGCTCCCCTAGGCTGCACATGCCAGATTGGCAGGGCTCCTGGCATCTGAGACAAGTTTTGGATTTGACTTATTCACCTAGGCTGCAAATGTCAGATTGGCGGGGCTCCTGGTATCTGAGACAAGTTTTGGTACAGCAGTTTTGACTTCCAGGTGAGGCTGTATGTTTTCAGACTAAATTGTCGGGTGAGACTATTTGGCTTTGACTAGCTCCCCTAGGCTGCAAATGCCAGATTGGAAGTGCTCCTGGTATCTGAGACAAATTGTGGTAAAGCAGTTTTGACGTCCAGGTGAGGATGTATGTTTTCAGACTAAATAGTCGGGTGAGACTATTTGGCTTTGACTAGCTCCCCTAGGCTGCAAATGCCAGATTGGCTGGGGTCCTGTTATCTGAGTCAAGTATTGGCAAAGCAGTTTTGACTTCCAGGTAAGGCTGTATGTTTTCAGACTAAACAGTCGGGTGACTATTTGGCTTTGTCTAGCTCCCCTAGGCTGCACATGCCAGATTGGCAGGGCTCCTGGCATCTGAGACAAGTTTTGGTAAAGCAATTTTGGCGGCCAGATGGGGCTGTATGTTTTAAGATGTAATTGTCGGGTGAAACCGTTTTGGCTTTGACTTATTCCCCTAAGCTGCAAATGTCAGATTGGCGGGGCTTTTGGTATCTGAGTCAAGTTTTGGTAAGGCAGTTTTGACTTCCAGGTGAGGCTGTATGTTTTAAGACTAAATAGTCGGGTATGACTATTTGGCTTTACCTAGCTCCCCTAGGCTGCACATGCCAGATTGGCAGGGCTCCTGGCATCTGACGCAAGTCTTGGTAAAGCAATTTTGGCGGCCAGATGGGGCTGTATGTTTTAAGATGTAATTGTCGGGTGAAACCGTTTTGGCTTTGACTTATTCCCCTAGGCTGTAAATGTCAGATTGGCGGGGCTCTTGGTATCTGAGTGAAGTTTTGGTAAGGCAGTTTTGACTTCCAGGTGAGGCTGTATGTTTTAAGACTAAATAGTCGGGTGAGACTATTTGGCTTTAACTAGCTTTTGTTTTAAGACTAAATAGTCCGGTGAGACTATTTGGCTTTCACTAGCTCCCCTAGGCTGCACATGCCAGACTGGCAGGGCTCCTGGCATCTGAGACAAGTTTTGGTAAAGCAATTTTGGCGTCCAGATGGGGCTGTATGTTTTTAAATGTAATTGTCGGGTGAAACCGTTTTGGCTTTGACTTATTCCCCTAAGCTGCAAATGTCAGATTGGCGGGGCTTTTGGTATCTGAGTCAAGTTTTGGTAAGGAAGTTTTGACTTCCAGGTGAGGCTTTATGTTTTATGACTGAATAGTCGGGATAGACTTTTGGCTTTAACTAGCTACCGTTAAGACTAAATTGTCGGGTGAGACTATTTGGCTTTCACTAGCTCCCTTAGGCTGCAAATGCCAGATTGGCAATGCTCCTGGTGTCTGCGATAAATTATGGTTAAGCAGTTTTGACGGCCAAGAAAGGCTGTATGTTTTAAAACTTAATAGACGGGTGAGACTATTTGGCTTTAACTAGCTTCCCTAGGCTGCAATGCCAAATCGGCAGGGCTCCTGGTATCTGAGACAAGTTTTGGTAAAGCAGTTTTGTCGGCCAGGTGAGGCTGTTTGTTTTAAGACTAAATAGTCCGGTGAGACTATTTGGCTTTAACTAGCTCCCCTAGGCTGCACATGCCAGATTGGCAGGGCTCCTGGTATCTCAGACAAGTTTTGGTAAAGATGTAATTGTCGGGTGAGACCGTTTTGGATTTGACTTATTCACCTAGGCTGCAAATGTCAGATTGGCGGGGCTCCTGGTATCTGAGACAAGTTTTGGTACAGCAGCTTTGACTTCCAGGTGAGGCTGTATGTTTTCAGACTAAATTGTCGGGTGAGACTATTTGGCTTTGACTAGCTCTTCTAGGCTGCAAATGCCAGATTGGCAGGGCTCCTGGTATCTGACACAAGTTTTGGTAAAGCAGTTTTGACTTCCAGGTGAGGCTGTATGTTTTAAGACTAAATAGTCGGGTATGACTATTTGGCTTTACCTAGCTCCCCTAGGCTGCACATGCCAGATTGGCAGGGCTCCTGGCATCTGACACAAGTCTTGGTAAAGCAATTTTGGCGGCCAGATGGGGCTGTATGTTTTAAGATGTAATTGTCGGGTGAAACCGTTTTGGCTTTGACTTATTCCCCTAGGCTGCAAATGTCAGATTGGCGGGGCTCTGGGTATCTGAGTCAAGTTTTGGTAAGGCAGTTTTGACTTCCAGGTGAGGCTGTATGTTTTAAGACTAAATAGTCGGGTGAGACTATTTGGCTTATAACCTTTGTTTTTAAGACTAAATAGTCGGGTGAGACTATTTGGCTTTAACTAGCTCCCCTAGGCTGCACATGCCAGATTGGCAGGGCTCCTGGTATCTGAGACAAGTTTTGGTAAAACAATTTTGCCGGCCAGATGGGGCTGTATGTTTTAAGATGTAATTGTCGGGTGAAACCGTTTTGGCTTTGACTTATTCCCCTAGGCTGCAAATGTCAGATTGGCGGGGCTCTTGGTATCTGAGGCAAGTTTTGGTATGTCAGTTTTGACTTCCAGGTGAGGCTGTATGTTTTAAGACTAAATAGTCGGGTGAGACTATTTGGCTTTAACTAGCTCCCCTAGGCTGCACATGCCAGATTGGCAGTTCTCCTGGCATCTGAGACAAGTTTTGGTAAAGCAATTTTGGCGTCCAGATGGGGCTGTATGTTTTGAGATGTAGTTGTCGGGTGAAACCGTTTTGACTTTGACTTATTCCCCTAAGCTGCAAATGTCAGATTGGCGGGGCTTTTGGTATCTGAGTCAAGTTTTGGAAAGGAAGTTTTGACTTCCAGGTGAGGCTTTATGTTTTAAGACTGAATAGTCGGGTGAGACTTTTGGCTTTAACTAGCTACCCTTAAGACTAAATAGTCGGGTGAGACTATTTGGCTTTCACTAGCTCCCTTAGGCTGCAAATGCCAGATTGGCAATGCTCCTGGTGTCTGCGATAAATTATGGTTAAGTAGTTTTGACGGCCAGGAAAGGCTGTATGTTTTAAAACTTAATAGACGGGTGAGACTATTTGGCTTTAACTAGCTTCCCTAGGCTGCAATGCCAAATCGGCAGGGCTCCTGGTATCTGAGACAAGTTTTGGTAAAGCAGTTTTGTCGGCCAGGTGAGGCTGTTTGTTTTAAGACTAAATAGTCCGGTGAGACTATTTGGCTTTAACTAGCTCCCCTAGGCTGCACATGCCAGATTGGCAGGGCTCCTGGTATCTGAGACAAGTTTTGGTAAAGCAATTTTGGCGGCCAGATGGGGCTGTATGTTTTAAGATGTAATTGTCGGGTGAGACCGTTTTGGATTTGACTTATTCACCTAGGCTGCAAATGTCAGATTGGCGGGGCTCCTGGTATCTGAGACAAGTTTTGGTACAGCAGCTTTGACTTCCAGGTGAGGCTGTATGTTTTCAGACTAAATTGTCGGGTGAGACTATTTGGCTTTGACTAGCTCTTCTAGGCTGCAAATGCCAAATTGGCAGGGCTCCTGGTATCTGAGACAAATTGTGGTAAAGCAGTTTTGACGTCCAGCTGAGGATGTATGTTTTCAGACTAAATAGTCGGGTGAGACTATTTGGCTTTGACTAGCTCTTCTAGGCTGCAAATGCCAGATTGGCAGGGCTCCTGGTATCTGAGACAAGTTTTGGTACAGCAGCTTTGACTTCCAGGTGAGGCTGTATGTTTTCAGACTAAATTGTCGGGTGAGACTATTTGGCTTTGACTAGCTCTTCTAGGCTGCAAATGCCAGATTGGCAGGGCTCCTGGTATCTGACACAAGTTTTGGTAAAGCAGTTTTGACTTCCAGGTGAGGCTGTATGTTTTAAGACTAAATAGTCGGGTATGACTATTTGGCTTTACCTAGCTCCCCCTAGGCTGCACATGCCAGATTGGCAGGGCTCCTGGCATCTGACACAAGTCTTGGTAAAGCAATTTTGGCGGCCAGATGGGGCTGTATGTTTTAAGATGTAATTGTCGGGTGAAACCGTTTTGGCTTTGACTTATTCCCCTAGGCTGCAAATGTCAGATTGGCGGGGCTCTTGGTATCTGAGTCAAGTTTTGGTAAGGCAGTTTTGACTTCCAGGTGAGGCTGTATGTTTTAAGACTAAATAGTCGGGTGAGACTATTTGGCTTTAACTAGCTTTTGTTTTAAGACTAAATAGTCCGGTGAGACTATTTGGCTTTAACTAGCTCCCCTAGGCTGCACATGCCAGATTGGCAGGGCTCCTGGTATCTGAGACAAGTTTTGGTAAAACAATTTTGCCGGCCAGATGGGGCTGTATGTTTTAAGATGTAATTGTCGGGTGAAACCGTTTTGGATTTGACTTATTCACCTAGGCTGCAAATGTCAGATTGGCGGGGCTCCTGGTATCTGAGACAAGTTTTGGTATGTCAGTTTTGACTTCCAGGTGAGGCTGTATGTTTTAAGACTAAATAGTCGGGTGAGACTATTTGGCTTTAACTAGCTCCCCTAGGCTGCACATGCCAGATTGGCAGGGCTCCTGGCATCTGAGACAAGTTTTGGTAAAGCAATTTTGGCGTCCAGATGGGGCTGTATGTTTTGAGATGTAATTGTCGGGTGAAACCGTTTTGACTTTGACTTATTCCCCTAAGCTGCAAATGTCAGATTGGCGGGGCTTTTGGTATCTGAGTCAAGTTTTGGAAAGGAAGTTTTGACTTCCAGGTGAGGCTTTATGTTTTAAGACTGAATAGTCGGGTGAGACTTTGGCTTTAACTAGCTACCCTTAAGACTAAATAGTCGGGTGAGACTATTTGGCTTTCACTAGCTCCCTTAGGCTGCAAATGCCAGATTGGCAATGCTCCTGGTGTCTGCGATAAATTATGGTTAAGCAGTTTTGACGGCCAGGGTGAGACTATTTGGCTTTGACTAGCTCTTCTAGGCTGCAAATGCCAGATTGGCAGGGCTCCTGGTATCTGACACAAGTTTTGGTAAAGCAGTTTTGACTTCCAGGTGAGGCTGTATGTTTTAAAACTTAATAGACGGGTGAGACTATTTGGCTTTAACTAGCTTTCCTAGGCTGCAATGCCAAATCGGCAGGGCTCCTGGTATCTGAGACAAGTTTTGGTAAAGCAGTTTTGTCGGCCAGGTGAGGCTGTTTGTTTTAAGATGTAATTGTCGGGTGAGACCGTTTTGGATTTGACTTATTCACCTAGGCTGCAAATGTCAGATTGGCGGGGCTCCTGGTATCTGAGACAAGTTTTGGTACAGCAGCTTTGACTTCCAGGTGAGGCTGTATGTTTTCAGACTAAATTGTCGGGTGAGACTATTTGGCTTTGACTAGCTCTTCTAGGCTGCAAATGCCAGATTGGCAGGGCTCCTGGTATCTGAGACAAATTGTGGTAAAGCAGTTTTGACGTCCAGCTGAGGATGTATGTTTTCAGACTAAATAGTCGGGTGAGACTATTTGGCTTTGACTAGCTCCCCTAGGCTGCAAATGCCAGATTGGCTAGGGTCCTGGTATCTGAGTCAAGTATTGGCAAAGCAGTTTTGACTTCCAGGTGAGGCTGTATGTTTTCAGACTAAATAGTCGGGTGACTATTTGGCTTTGACTAGCTCCCCTAGGCTGCAAATCCCAGATAGGCAGGGCTCCTGGTATCTGAGACAAGTTTTGGTGAAACAGTTTTGACTTCCAGGTGAGACTGTATGCTTTAAGACTTAATAGTCGGGTGAGACTATTTGGCTTTGACTTTCTCCCCTAGGCTGCAAAAGCAAGATTGGCAGGTGTCCTGCTATCTGAGTCAAATTTTGGTAAAGCAGCTTTGACGGCCAGGTAAGGCTGTATGTTTTAAGATTAAATAGTGTGGTGAGACTATTTGGCTTTGACTAGCTCCCCTAGGCTGCAAAAGCCAGATTGGCAGAACAATTGGTATTTGAGACAAGTTTTGGTGAAGCGGTTTTGACGTCCAGGTGAGGATGTATGTTTTCAGACTAAATAGTCGGGTGAGACTGTTTGTCTTTAACCTGCTCCCTTAGGCTGCAAATGCCAGATTGTCTGGGCTCCTGGTATCTGAGACAAGTTTTGGGTAAGCAGTTTTGACTTCCAGGTGAGGTTGCATGTCTTAAGACTAAATAGTCGGGTGAGACCATTTGGCTTTAACTAGTTCCCCAAGGCTGCACATGCCAGATTGGCAGGGCTCCTGGTATCTGAGACAAGTATTGGCAAAGCAATTTTGGCTTCCAGGTGGGGCTGTATGTTTTAAGACGTAATTGACGGGTGAACCTTTTTGGCTTTGACTTATTCCCCCTAGGCTGCAAAAGCCAGACTGGCAGGGCTCCTGGTATCTGAGACAAGTTTTGGTAAGGCAGTTTTGACTTCCAGGTGAGGCCTGTATGTTTTAAGACTAAATAGCGGGTGAGACTATTTGGCTTTGACCTCCCGACGCAATGGCAGATTGGGCCCCTGGTATTTGAGACTAAATTTGGTGAAGCAGTGACATCAGGGTTAGACTAAATTTGGCTTTCACTAGCTCACTTAGGCTGCAAATGCCAGATTGGCAAGGGTCCTGGTATCTGAGACAAATTTGGTAAAGCAGTTTTGACTTCCAGGTGAGGCTGTATGTTTTAAGACTTAATAGACGGGTGAGACTATTTGGCTTTGACTAGCTCCCTTGGCTGCACATGCCAGATTGGCAGGGGTCCTGGTATCTGAGACAAGTTTTGGCAAAGCAGTTTTGGCGTCCAGATGGGGCTGTATGTTTTAAGACGTAATTGACAGGTGAGACTATTTGGCTTTGACTTATTCACCCCTAGGCTGCAAAAGCCAGATTGGCGGGGCTCCTGGTATCTCAGACAAGTTTTGGTGACAGTAGTTTTGACTTCCAGGTGAGGATGTATGTTTTTCAGACTAAATAGTCTGGTGAGACTATTTGGCTTTGACTAGCTCCCTTAGGCTGCAATGCCAGATTGGCAGGGCTCCCTGGTATATGAGACAAATTTTGGTGAAACGGTTTTGACCTCCAGGTGAGGCTGTATGTTTTCAGACTAAATAGTCGGGTGAGACTATTTGGCTTTGCCTATCTCCCCTAGGCTGCAAATGCCAGATAGGCAGGGGTCCTGGTATCTGAGTTAAGTTTTGGTAAAGTAGTTTTGACTGCCAGGTGAGGCTGTATGTTTTCAGATTAAATAGTCGGGTAAGACTATTTGGCTTTGACAAGCTCCCCTAGGCTGCAAATGCCAGATTGGCAGAGCTCCTGGTATCTGAGACAAGTTTTGGTAAAGCAGTTTTGACTTCCAGGTGAGGATGTATGTTTTCAGACTAAATAGTCGGGTGAGACTATTTGGCTTTGACTAGCTCCCCCTAGGCTGCAAATGCCAGCTTGGCAGGGCTCCTGGTATCTGAGTCAAGTTTTGGCAAAGCAGTTTTGACTTCCAGGTGAGGCTGTATGTTTTCAGACTAAATAGATCGGGTGACTATTTGGCTTTGACTAGCTCCCCCTAGGCTGCAAAGCCCAGATTGGCAGGGCTCCTGGTATCTGAGTCAAGTTTTGAAGCTAAGTTTTGACTTCCTGGTGAGGCTGTATGTTTTAAGTTTAAATAGTCGGGTGGGACTATTTGGCTTTGACTATCTCCCCTAGGCTGCAAAAGCCAGATTGGCAGGAATCCTGGTATCTGAGTCAAATTTTGGTAAAGCAATTTTGACGGCCAGGTAAGGCCGTATGTTTTAAGATGAAAAAGTCGGGTGAGACTATTTAGCTTTGACTTGTTCCCCTAGGCTGCAAAAAGCCAGATTGGCAGGACATTTGGTATTTCAGACAAGTTTTGGTGAAGCAGTTTTGACGTCCAGGTGAGGATGTATGTTTTAAGATTAAATAGTCGGGTGAGACTATTTGGCTTTAACCTGCTCCCCGAGGCTGCAAATGCCAGATTGTCTGGGCTCCTGGTATCTGAGACAAGGTTTGGTGAAGCAGTTTTAACTTCCAGGTGAGGCTGTATGTTTTTCATGACTAAATTGTCGGGTGAGACGATTTGGCTTTGACTAGCACCCCTAGGCTGCAAATGCCAGATTGGCAGGGCTCCTGGTATCTGAGACAAATTTTGGTAAAGCAATTTTGGCGGCCAGGTGAGGCTGTATGTTTTACAGACTGGAAATAGTCGGGTGAGACTGTTTGGCTTTGACTTAGTTCCCCCTAGGCTGCAAATGCCAGATTGGCTGGGGTCCTGTTATCTGAGACAAGTTTTGGCAAAGCAGTTTTGACTTCCAGGTAAGGCTGTATGTTTTAAGTCTAAATAGTCGGGTGAGACTATTTGGCTTTGACAAGCTCCCTTAGGCTGCAAAACCCAGATTGGCAGGGCTCCTGGTATCTGAGACAAGTTTTGGAAAAGCAGTTTTGACGTCCAGGTGAGGCTGTATGTTTTAAGACTAAATAGTAGGGTAAGACTATTTGGCTTTACCTAGCTCCCCTAGGCTGCAAATGCCAGATTGGCAGGGCTCCTGGCATCTGACACAAGTCTTGGTAAAGCAATTTGCGGCCAGATGGGCTGTATGTTTTAAGACGTAATTAGTCGGGTGAAACTGTTTTGGCTTTGACTTATTCCCCCTAGGCTGCAAATGCCAGATTGGCGGGGCTCCTGGTATCTGAGTCAAGTTTTGGCAAGGCAGTTTTGACTTCCAGGTGAGGCTGTATGTTTTAAGACTAAATAGTCGGGGGGAGACTATTTGGCTTTAACTGAGCTTTGTTTTAAGACTAAATAGTCCGGTGAGACTATTTGGCTTTGCTAGCTCCCCAGGGCTGCACATGCCAGATTGGCAGGGCTCCTGGTATCTGAGACAAGTTTTGGTAAAGCAATTTTGGCGGCCAGATGGGGCTGTATGTTTTAAGATGTAATTGTCGGGTGAAACCGTTTTGGCTTTGACTTATTCCCCCTAGGCTGCAAATGTCAGATTGGCGGGGCTCTTGGTATCTGAGTCAAGTTTTGGTAAAGCAGCTTTGACTTCCAGGTGAGGCTTTATGTTTTAAGACTGAATAGTCGGGTGAGACTGGCTTTAACTAGCTACCCTTAAACTAAATAGTCGGGTGAGACTATTTGGCTTTCACTAGCTCACTTAGGGCTGCAAATGCCAGATTGGCAATGCTCCTGGTGTCTGCGATAAATTATGGTTAAGCAGTTTTGACGGCCAGGAAAGGCTGTATGTTTTAAAACTTAATAGACGGGTGAGACTATTTGACTTTAACTAGCTTCCCTAGGCTGCAATGCCAAATTGGCAGGGCTCCTGGTATCTGAGACAAGTTTTGGTAAAGCAGATTTATCGGCCAGGTGAGGCTGTTTGTTTTAAGACTAAATAGTCCGGTGAGACTATTTGGCTTTAACTAGCTCCCCAAGGCTGCACATGCCAGATTGGCAGGGCTCCTGGTATCTGAGACAAGTTTTGGTAAAGCAATTTTGGCGGCCAGATGGGGCTGTATGTTTTAAGATGTAATTGTCGGGTGAGACCGTTTTGGATTTGACTTATTCACCTAGGCTGCAAATGTCAGATTGGCGGGGCTCCTGGTATCTGAGACAAGTTTTGGTACAGCAGTTTTGACTTCCAGGTGAGGCTGTATGTTTTCAGACTAAATTGTCGGGTGAGACTATTTGGCTTTGACTAGCTCCCCTAGGCTGCAAATGCCAGATTGGCAGGGCTCCTGGTATATGAGACAAATTGTGGTAAAGCGGTTTTGACTTCCAGGTGAGGCTGTATGTTTTAAGTTTAAATAGTAGGGTGGGACTATTTGGCTTTGACTTTCTCCCCTAGGCTGCAAAAGCAAGATTGGCAGGTGTCCTGGTATCTGAGTCAAATTTTGGTAAAGCAGCTTTGACGGCCAGGTAAGGCTGTATGTTTTAAGATTAAAAAGTGTGGTTAGACTATTTGGCTTTGACTAGCTCCCCTAGGCTGCAAAAGCCAGATTGGCAGAACACCTGGTATCTGAGACAAGTTTTGGTACAGCAGTTTTGACTTCCAGGTGAGGATGTATGTTTTCAGACTAAATAGTCGGGTGAGACTATTTGGCTTTGACTAGCTCCCCTAGGCTGCAAATGCCAGATTGGCTAGGGTCCTGGTATCTGAGTCAAGTATTGGCAAAGCAGTTTTGACTTCCAGGTGAGGCTGTATGTTTTCAGACTAAATAGTCGGGTGACTATTTGGCTTTGACTAGCTCCCCTAGGCTGCAAATCCCAGATAGGCAGGGCTCCTAGTATCTGAGACAAGTTTTTTTTTTCAGCTAAATAGTCGGTTTTGACTTCCAGGTGAGGGTGTATGTTTTAAGTTTAAATAGAAGGGTGGGACTATTTGGCTTTGACTTTCTCCCCTAGGCTGCAAAAGCAAGATTGGCAGGTGTCCTGGTATCTGAGTCAAATTTTGGTAAAGCAGCTTTGACGGCCAGGTAAGGCTGTATGTTTTAAGATTAAATAGTGTGGTGAGACTATTTGGCTTTGACTAGCTCCCCTAGGCTGCAAAAGCCAGATTGGCAGAACACCTGGTATTTGAGACAAGTTTTGGTGAAGCGGTTTTGACGTCCAGGTGAGGATGTATGTTTTCAGACTAAATAGTCGGGTGAGACTATTTGGCTTTGACAAGCTCCCCTAGGCTGCAAATGCCAGATTTGCAGGGGTCCTGGTATCTGAGACAAGTTTGGGTAAAGCAGTTTTGACTTCCAGGTGAGGCTGCATGTTTAAGACTAAATAGTCGGGTGAGACTATTTGGCTTTAACTAGCTCCCCTAGGCTGCAAATGCCAGATTGGCAGGGCTCCTGGTATCTGAGACAAGTTTTGGTAAAGTAATTTTGACGGCCAGATGGGACTGTATGTTTTAAGATGAAATTGTCGGGTGAAACCTATTTGGTTTTGACTTATTCCCCTAGGCTGCAAATGTCAGATTGGCGGGGCTCCTGGTATCTGAGACAAGTTTTGGCTAAATGGGACGTTTTTCAAGACTAAATTGTCGGGTGAAACCTATTTGGCTTTGACTTAGTCCCCTAGGCTGCAAATGTCAGATTGGCGGGGCTCTTGGTATCTGAGTCAAGTTTTGGTAAGGCAGTTTTGACTTCCAGGTGAGGCTGTATGTTTTAAGACTAAATAGTCGGGTGAACTATTTGGCTTTACCTAGCTCCCCTAGGCTGCAAAAGCCACACTGGCAGGGCTCCTAGTATCTGACACAAGTTTTGGTAAAGCAATTTTATGGCCAGAGACTGTATAGTTTTAAGATGTAATTGTCGGGTGAAACTGTTTGGCTTTGACTTATTCCCCTAGGCTGCAAATTTGCAGATCTCCTGGTATCTCTGAGACAAGTTTTGGTAAAAGCAATTTTGGCGGCCAGATGGGGCTGTATGTTTTAAGATGTAATTGTCGGGTGAAACCGTTTGGCTTTTCCCTTAGACTAAGCCCTTAGGCTGCAAAAGCCAGATTGGCGGGGCTCCTGGTATTTGAGTCAAGTTTTGGTAAGGCAGTTTTGACTTCCAGGTGAGGTGTATGTTTTAAGACTAAATAGTAGGGTAAGACTATTTGGCTTTGAGGCTCCCTAGGCTGCAAAAGCCAGATTGGCAGGGCTCCTGGTATCTGGGACAAGTTTTG